>VXCM01000004.1:323987-445760 GCA_014773175.1 Lucifuga dentata | reverse complement strand
TGACAAAAAAGCAAAAACAGAAGAAATCTGTAAGGGGGCAAATACTTTTTCACAGCACTGTACCTCCACCAAGGCCAAACAAGCCTAAAAAACATTAGTTTTGTTCTACTAACATACTGGCCTAAAGATTAAAGAAATGGCCCTTATAGTAACAGGACTACATTGCTATATTATCATAAAAACAGTAGTTTTTAAAATGTGTCCAGATCTGGACCAAATTGCACATACTGTCTATTGTGGGATAAACATGTCTGATTTTTTTCCCACTGAAATAGTATTAATTTTCAAGAAACTGACAAAAACCTTTGAAAAATGCCCTATCTTGCAATTTGAACCAGATCGGCACCAAAATCACATAGATATACTGTTACTTGACCGGAGATAATTATAATATAGATAATCTACTATAAAAGAGTGGACATCAGAAAAGAGCCCCACCTACAGACACAACATAAAGTCCAAGTAAAACAGGTTCCGCCACACTGTTTGATTGTCAGCTCTGTGCTATCATCATCAGCTAAGTTTAACCAGCTGAAGCATCTGCACTTCCTGCCATCATCAGCAGCTAATAAACTACTCATTAAAGCTATACGTCATTTATACAGTGTAGATAAACAGATCGACCGTATATTCTAAAACTCTGACAGTTTCAATCATATTTATAACATCTTTGAAATCCTTTTGCGTGCTGATACTTCTAACAACAACATATCCAAACGCACTTGAAGGCATCAGCATTGTGTCGAGTCATTCATGGGTGTTACTTATGACATCATTCTCTTTGTCTTTAAGTCTCCATTAAAAAGCAACAGGCCTTTTGATATTTTTTTTACAGTGTTTAGTTGTCTTAACAAATCAGCATGGGTGCCTGAATGGAATCCATCTCATTGTTGGCTCTTGTCATTTTATACTCAGTTCCACTATGACAATCCTGTAAAGGCAGTCCAGTGAGACTGATCAGGACCATATTGACTTGATTCACTATAATTCATTGGCCAGAGCGCTCTTGTGTGGTAGATTTATATGCCTGTAAGGGGCATTAAAAAAATTCAGCCTGGGTTTCCCTGCCTGAATCTGCAATACAGACACAAACACAAGATTAGCAACTAAATACCAAACTAGGAGGGTACTCATTAGAGCACATACTCCACCAGGCCCAACAAGCGTAGACAGAATTTGTCTTGTTTTCTGGATCTATCAACCTATTAAAGATACGCCAAATGTTTGCATGTTACTGAATCAGGTGCTTGCTGCATGTTTGCAGCCCAATTTGTTATTGTGCAGCAATGTGCTCCCTGTCCAACCATATGTTTTAGTCTGCCAGATCCAGATCTTTATCCAGATTCAGACTAAATTGCACATTTTGATAGTGGGATAAATATGTCTGATTCTATATGATAATAATATTAACAAAAAAATTCCTTTGTTTTCTCTCTTTTCTTTGTTTCCTATAGTCCTCCTGTCTGCTGATGTATTTGCCCAGGACCCAGTCCAGATCCAGTTCCAGACAGACCCAGTGCTGGTTCAGACTAATTCTGAGATAGTGTTCACAGTACTGACCGTGTCTCAGGTTTTTTCCATGACATGGACGTATCAAGGGGGAGTCACGTTGGGTCTGTGGGCCGGGGGAACTGGAGTGCCCAACCAGGTGCCTCAGTTTGATGGCAGACTTACAATCACTGCCACTGAGCTCCGAATCAGTGGCGCCCAACTCCAAGATGCAGGGAACTACACAGTGGAGGTGACCCCCATATCTACCACAGGCCTGAGTGTTAACTCCAGATCAATACAGCTGAGGGTGTTTGGTAAGAGATAAAGAAGTGTACTTGTGAGAAGCAAGAGAAGTGGGGAGGAGGAGGGAGGGGAAGTAATCAGGGATGGAAGTAAGAGGGGTGGGAGAGGGAGGTTTTGAGGGAGGCAGTAATGTTAAGGAGGGACAGGAGCGAGTAAAGAGAGATGTGGGAGGATTTAAGGAGTGAGAGAATGAGTCTGGGAGGTATAATGAAATTAGTGACCCAGGGTAGGTGACGTAAAATTAATGAAAGAGGAGGAGAGAATAAAGCTAGTGGCTTAGGGTGTTATGCTAATTAAAACTCATTTTATGCTCAGCTTTCATATCTTAGATGTTTGATATTCTACCTCAAATGTAACATGACATTTACATACAGTATTTACATACATTTACATGCAGAACTGTCATGGCACCTGAGCAGCTGAGTGTTTGCCAGCTCGTGCTGCAGCGATGATGTCGTGCAGCCTTTCTCATCCCTATTAGCACTGGTGCTGCTTCAGTAATATAGTGGCAGGATGACCTCATTGTTAGAAGTTGCTAAAAGGTCAGAAGTCTGAGGTCGAGGCTTTCTGCTGCAGTTTATTATGTGTGGAGAAGTTAACCCAAGATACAGTTGCTAAATTCATTGGCTTCATTTTTGAAGCCTTTTGGCTTGAAAAAAAAAAAAAAAANGAAAAAAAAAAAAAAAAGAAACACCCAAAAAGGTATAAATCTTACATTTATGTGACTTGTCCAAGCATGTGCTGGTGCTGGTGTTGAGTAGCTTGTTATTGATTAGGAACTGGTATGAAATAATTTGTCATCAATTAACCAATCATAATGCCATCCATATGCCATCCATAAAGCATATATGCTTTATGGATGGCATATTTATCTTTTTCATCATGGCCAAAATGTGAAAAGTATAGCCACATAGCTCTCAAGCTATAGACCTATCCCATGTGTGTATTTAGACGAGCACCCCCAATGTTCTCCCTTTAGATGCCGTAGCTGGGGTCAGCCTGTCTGTTCCCCCTGTGGCTGTGGAAGGGAGAATTGTGTCTCTGAGCTGTACATGGACGGCTGGAACGGAGATTACAGTCCAGTGGGGCAAGGGTGGAGTGGCCATCAGTGCCGACTCCAGGATCACCATCACAGCTGGCTCGCTCATCATCAACCCAGTCAGACAAGGTGACGCTGGGGAATACACCTGTACTGCCAGCAACCTTGTCAGTGCCCGTACAGCCGCACAGAACCTCACTGTGTACCGTGAGTTAAAACACATCAAAACAAACGCTAATCTGCTGTAGCTTATCAGCACGTTTGAGTTCACTCCACTGATTCTTAGAACACATTCACAATGTGTGGTACTTAGCCTGCATTGCAACACAGGCGAGTGCTGGATTCACATGTTTTTGTGCCATCAACATATGAATGTGGCATAACTTTCGGCATATGATATGTTTAGCTGTACTAGTTCTGCTTCCCTTAATGATTCAGAATAAAAGTGACACTTGCATAGCGGAAAAAATAATGCAATTTTTTGTGGAGATGTATGTGCTTGATTCTTTTAATCTGGCCAACTTTTAAATGTGCAACATGTGTATCCATGTTAAAGCAGACCAGTGGTTGTGATTTATTGGTTGATTGTGACAACGTAAGAGACAATTAAATTAACCTTTTGCTTTTGTGGGTAGTCTCTTTCATCTTGACCAAGATATGAAAAATATAACTATAAACAGTAGCTCTCAAGCTATAGGGAGAGCTATGTGGCTATACTTTTCATATTTTGGTCATGATGAAAGAGATAAATATGCCATCCGTAAACCATATGCACATTATGATTGGTTAATTGATGACAAATTATTTCATACCAGTTCCTAATATATAACAAGAAACTCAACACCTGTATTCAGATGAGCACATCCAACCTTTTTAATAAGTTGGCAGCTCTATGTATATTTTATGTGAGGCTCATGTTGCTTATTGCTGCCCCCTGTGGCTGATAGGGGGAAAACATCTCTATGGCTCTGGAAATGGCTGTTGACGGTAGCAACTACCGTTGACGGTAGCAACTACCATTCACTGCAACTTGGATTCCGTGGCAGGGTTACACATGTGGGAAACTAAACTAACATGGAACACAGCAAACAATGATCTGCACTGACTGTATGAAATCTAAGGTGAGGTTATATCTTGGGTTCGGCATGCTGGAGTTGGCACCAACCCACATGTAACCCCACTCAAGGATCCAAGATGTTGCCAGATCCTTCTTGATTGTAGAGCTGTTTTTACCCCATCAGACGCAAGGTGCAGCAATGAGCCCATACAGTTTGGCACATGAAGCAAAGAAGATGCTACATGTATAAACATACCCGGATAAGCCACACAAATGTGGGATTTATCCCTTATTGAAAGTCTTTGTTGAGAAAAGTATGTTTATTTTTTGAAGAGAAAAGGATTCAAGGATGGTGTACAACTAATGAGTTTGGGAAATGAATATTGGATTAGCTTCTTAACCTCCAATAAAGAGCAGCACAAAGACACAACTCCAATCTCTGCTATATTAAGCATCCAGCAATGGCACCCTAGCAGTGGTTATGCCAGTCCTGAATGGGTCTAAAAGGTCACGTACTCCATTCTGTAACAGAAGAGTCCTTGAGGATGACACTTGCTCTCTTCTTACTCATTATGACTGTGGATATGGCAGCTTGCTAAATTCCTCAACATGTAAATTGCTGTTGCTGAGTCACAGACAGGAGCGAGAGGAAAGGCTGCAAATAGAATCTGAAGTGATATGAGGTATTTGTTTTTGTTTGTTGCTCTTGCTTGCTCTCAGTTACAGCCTCCTCCATCCATAGCTCCCTCTTCTCTCTCTCTCTTTCTCTCTCTCTCTCTCTCTCTCTCTCTCTCTCTCTCTCTCGCTCTCTTGCTCTCTCTCTCCAATTATTTAACTTAGGCTGCCGGCCAAGAGGCACTCGGCTACCACTCATACTGTCTGCCTTCTTATTCAACATCTGTGTATCTATCTGAATCCTGTCTCTCTTTCTACTTTCAATTGCTTTGATTACAATAAATTAGTCTCAGAAGAAACATAAAACTGCCCTCTATTGTTCTATCGCTTCAATTTTTGAAGTGCGCTCACTTGTGCACAATGATGTACACACAATGGTACCTTGAGAAAGTCTTTCTGAATCGTTTTGCCTTTTGCAGCTCTGTGGAGAATATTTTCTGTTTGTCTATAGATACAGTAGCAGGGGTGAGTCTGTTTGTTCCCTCTGTGGCTGTGGAGGGGAGAAATGTGTCTCTGAGCTGTACGTGGACGGCTGGAACGGAAACTGCAGTTCAGTGGGGAAAAGATGGTTCAACCATCAGTGCCGACTTTAGGATCACCATCTCAGCTGGCTCGCTGGTCATCAACCCAGCCAGGCGAGCAGACACGGGGGAATACACCTGTACTGTCAGCAACCTTGTCAGCGCTGGCACTGCCACACGGAGCCTCACTATATTCTGTGAGTAAAACCCATCAAAACAAGTGCTGGTGACTATGCTGTGTGCTGTACTACACTCACAAAAAACTTCTAATACACTGCAAACATCCTCCTTGCAAGAAACAAGAAAAATATTCAGTAATCTAGTCAAATTTTCTTCTTGTAACAAAATCTGCCAAGATGACTAAGCTATTACATTTTCTCAAAACTAGAAACCTATCAATGGTACTTCAAACTAGATTGTCTTTTAATTCAGATAATTGTAAATTTAAGATTTAAACTTAAAGGGCTATACTGGTGGTTTTGCATGTTTGAGTCCAATAAACACTACCTGCATACATGTTACATTACTGCCAACCATTTTCTAAAACATAGACCCATATTTTAGCTTTCATGTCATTTTGCCAAGTCCCCTAATCTTTTGAAATCACATGCTCAGGTGATACACCCACCTTAAAATTCAATGTTTCACCTACTAACACAATTGTAGAAGGCACATTTGTTTTAATTTCTCTGTAGTCTTTTCTCTGGGACTATATTCTATGCCAGAGACATTTTCTTCTATGTTGGGTCAGTTAAATTAAGTAACTTCGACAAACTAAAGAAGGACATGTGGTTTGCTGTGATGGATTATGTATTTTAAGCACGTTTCAAGTCTCTTCAAGTTGATTTTTATAGTGTGCTAGAATGAATTGAAACTGATGGCTGCCTGGTAGGTAGGAAAAACAATTTGAAAATGTACCAGTAAAATGGTTGGCAGTAATGTAATATGTATGTGGGTGGTATTTATTGGGCTCAAACATGCAAAACTACTGGCATGGTCGTTTAATAATAATATGCCAATAACATCCCCCTAATGGCATACTTGCTACCCTCATTGTTCAGGTCCTTTATCATCTAACCCAGGTTTCTACATGGTGTACTGTAATCGTTTTACAAAAATGTGAAATGTGTTAAATCACTGCAGTTAGAAAACACCTTTGAGGATATACTTGCCAAAAATATTGGCACCCATCATTCAGTAAAGCACTTTAATTTTAATTAACGACCTCTTGTGGCCAGAGAGCTGTCTACTCTACACATGATATGGCTATATAGGGTAAATGAGCAGTATTTCAGTTAGAGGGGATGGGACACTATATAAATTACAATCTGACTAATGCAAACTGTGAGGCACAGCAAGCTGCTGTAATAAGTCTGGGAAGTATTTGGTCAGCCGTTTTGCTTTTGATTGGTTTTCATATTTGCAATCATCATACCCCTCACCCACCAATGGATTTAAGCAAGAAAAGATGATGAAGATGTGAATTAATGATTCATGAGATGGTGCTTTAGTAGCCAGTGTGATTTGTTAAATAAAAAAATATCCATTTGGGCAACCAGTGAGGGCTTAGCCTCTTCATTATTTGCATAATATGCTGGCATGATCAAAGAACTCTCTCCAGAGTGTGTCAGCCAGACAAGGCAAATTGAGATCTAAGTTGACAAAATAACATTTTAGTAGAATAGATTATATTTTGAGATGTTAAATTCTAAACCTGAGGGGTTTTTTTTTATGAAAATGGATTTATCATTATTTCAGAACAGAACATTTCATTTTTTGTACTTATTGATGCTGATATTATGACGTCCTCTCATGGTTACCAGATGGCCCTGACACCCCCGTGCTGACCAGATCCACCGCAAAAGAGTGTGTGGGGGGTGGAAATGTGGTGGTGGGAAAGGCGGTGCGGCTCACCTGTATATCTGACTCGTTGCCCCCTGCCCTCTTCTCATGGCAACACAACGGACAGTCTATCGCTTCCAGCCAAACTGACAGTGGGGTACTCAACATCCAGACTTTCTCAACCAATGACAGTGGCCAGTACTCCTGCACAGCCAGAAACAGCATCACATTAGAAACATCAGAACAGGCAACAGACTTGGTAGTTGTAGGTGAGTTATGGTGGACACTGACCTGTCTGTGACTGATGATGATGATGGTGACAGTTGGTTTTGGACTCCCTGAATCTGTCTTCACGACAGGAGAGGGACACAGTGTGTCCCAGGAGATTGATCTGGTGAAAATGTGGTCAAAGTCATTCAGTGACCTTCACAGTCTTACCTCCTTTTATTTTCATCTCCTTCTCTCTGTTTCATTCTTAGCTGTTACTTTATCATTCTTTTTTTGGAATTTTCTCCACTGCTCCTCTTTTTCTTTTTTAACATGCTAGTCTGAGCTCCAGACTCATTATCTTTATTAATTCTCCCCTTCTGCATCATTCTTTCTATCTCAGACGTATGTCTCAGTGAAGGAGAAGTTGCAGGGATTGTGGTTGGCTGTTTCCTTTTGCTGATAATAATCATCGTACTCATTGTGTGTCTGGTGCGAAGGAGGAAGAGTAAGTTTGGGTGAACAATCATGTACATTTGTTTCTCCATTTATTACTGCATACGGCATGTTTGCTTGCACCAAATTGAAATGTGTTGTGATTTCTGTTATTACAGCGCAGCAGAGACAAATGGATGCTATGAATTTGCAGAGGACCAACTCAAATCACAGGTTTATAGTAAGACAGTATAATCTTTACATATGATCCACTATTGATTTGTCTTTATCTTGTCCATGTGATGGTGCTAAATGGTTCTTTACAAATTAAACCCTCTCCTTCTGTCTTCCTTTTCTGTCTCTTCTCTCCACCCCTTTTCATCTGTTCCCATTAAGCCTCCAGATCCACCACCTCATGGTGCAAGGGATTTGGGCCAAGGTCCCAATCCACCCCTCCATCACTCTAACACACACGCACAACGTCCTGACCTCTTATATACAGTCCTACCCGAAAACCATAGTAGCATACAGACACAGCTGCCGAATGGCCGGCATAACTCCAACACACACCAACACAATAGCCATACCCACACGAATAGACTCCAACACAATGCCATTCAGAACAATTCATACCCACACAATGGCATTGACAACCCAGCTTTCATACACGCAGCTTCTCAGAATGCAAACACACAGCCGCAAAATCCTAACATTCTTATACAGGCTGGCAATGCCCAGGGCAATGCCCAGCCACCAACCGTCCACGTCACCCTTAACACTCTGCCGCACACTGCCCAACAAACCAATAATGCACAAATGCCCACAATTCATGTCAATCTCAATTCCAACCCAACCAGTGGTCAGGAGGCTCAACAAGATACGTCAGCACTGACAACCAATCACAGTGCTTCACAAAACCAGCGAAACCAGACACATACAGGACAGTCACACATGAATCCCAGCAACCAAAGAGGGCAGTCTGATCCCAATAGCCCCCAGCTGAACGGTCACATAGACACAAGTAATCAAACACAGCCAAGACTTATCCCTACTGGCTACACACACTATAACAGAAACAACACTGCACAGCGAAACGCCAACACACAGACCTACCAGCAGCACCCAGAGCCTAATACCAGATCCGTGCACACCCTCCGCACCGATAGGAACTCAGTAACACAAGAAGCTTCAGTATCTGACAGCTCCTACCGTCAACAGATGCCGTGGGATCGTCTCAGAGGTACGCCAGCGTATCCCAATAACACACTTCAAAGAGAACAGACTTTACCCAACTTCACCTCTGACACCACAGACTACACTACCCACCTTCCCATACGTCAGGCTAGAATGCCAAACAGATCTCAGCCTGGACCTCAGGGCCAGACTGCCACACGGAACAGAGCTCCACCCACACAAAATGAGCGGTCAGTTGACAGACAGACTCAGACCCATTCTGTCACTCCTGCAAGTCGTATTCAAGGTGAAGCTACTCACAGTGTAGTGCAGCTTGAGGCTGCGCTACACACACCTAGAAGCCACCGTGCACAAAGGGAAAGTGCTCAACCAAACATAAGAGGCCTGTCTGGTAGCCAGGCTGCCCCCAGGCAGGTAGCTGAACACAGCAACAGCCCCCAGCCACTGCCTCTTATGAGACAGCAAGACCCTACAGGCCACACGACTGTATCACAAGGGCCTGTGACACAACAAGGACTGACTGAGCCACAGGGCACAGATATAAGAGCTCTGGCCGACCCTAATCACCTTCCACAGGCACACACGGCCCAACAGCACAGAGCAGCACATGTCCAAACAATACCACAAGGCTTGGGCACACAGACACAGCCTGGCATACCGCATGCTCATCAACCTCGCCAAGGAGGCACTGCTCTGACCCCAAACGCCTCAGGCCAGCTGAACCTCAGAAAGCTCACTCAGGCTTCCCTTAAAGAACACACACACAGGGCCCAAACATTTCAAAATCGGAACCAACAGACCCAGGCTGCCCTGCTTCATCCCGGCCCACAAGCTCAAGCTGCTGACCATCCTCCTCCTCCTCCTCCTCCTCCTGTTATCCCCTTTGCCCAGTTTCAGACTCTTCCCAAGGAGCGCATTCAGCACCTATCCCCAACGAGGGGTCATCAGCCCCCCAGACCCCCTGCTAATGTACCTTTGGCTCAGCGACATGCACAAGTACAGCAGCGCCAGAGAGTTCAGCACCATCTTATCACAATGCACAACCACCATCATCATCCTCCTGGAAATGCCCACATGCATGTCAATGCACAAAGACACGCCCACGCCAACGGCCACGGGCATCCCACCCACTTCACCCACCCTCGCCAGGTTAGTGAGACACAGCATGCTAATTTGAAACTCCAGTCAACAGGTGCCATATGTTTACTGATGCTACAGATTTCCAGCTCACGGGTTTCTTTCTCAGATGTGCACTTACAGCTGTCATATCTTGTCGTGCTTCCTGTGTACTTGTGTGCAGTGTCATAGCCCCACTTCTACCTGCCTCGTCTCCTCAACAGTTTGTGCTTTTGTTTGTGATATGCATTTCTTGACATAGGCTTGACAGCAGCTTTTAGTGGAGGTTGCGCTTTATTTATTTATTTTTTGATTGACTACCTTCTCCATGCCATAAAAATGTATTTAGTCTTGAGAATATTTGTGACACTGTGGCAGCTGTAAAAGTGGAATTGTATGTCAGAGGTGCTTCTTCTTCTTCTTCTTCTTCTTCTTCTTCTTCTGCGTGACATGTTGGCACTGAAGGGCTTGTTCTGTCTCTCCAGCAACAGGCTCACAGAGGGAGACCGAGATGATGACAGATGTCAGCGTTCGACATGCAACACTGTCCTGCATCCACCGCCACAAACAAACAGCTGACAGACATGATCCAGTAAAACACTGCAAGAGTGATTGCAAAGTTTCTCTCAAAAGGTCTCCATCACAATCTGATTCCTAAAGTTGAATTTCTGTAAAATAATGAACAAGATTGAGAAAATGTACCTTTTTTTTTTGAAATAGGCAAGACTGTCTGAAAACAGGAGGCTTCATTTGCTCTATTTTAAGGTATTGTCACGAGAAATTGAACAAAGTAAGCTCAATTATGCTTCAGGATCTACATTTCTCAGATGGTCTCATCTATCATAACATTTTCATGAAAAATGTTCCCACACCTGCAGAGCCAGACCAGACCGAAATGTATTGAATTATTTTGACTTCTGAAGCACCCAGTCATGCATCAAGCGTTGCTAGTTTCCTCCTCAGAGCAGACAAGTTCAGTGATCCATGACTCCGTACCAAGCCCATGTCCCCTCATCCATTCAATCACTGTAACTAAGCACCACCACCTTGACAAAATGCACTTGAGATGTATGTGTGAATATTTTTGGCATTTTTGGTGACAGTAACCGGGAAGAGACCCTGCATAATTTTTAGACAGACTGGATCTGTTTGTCTCCTGGGAACAGGGAATATTATTAAAGAAGAATTTAGCAATAGTGGTGGTCTTTGTTGCAGGGAACTGTTTATTTTGTGCCCTCTGTTTAGAAATGCCTCTCATGACACTTCTCAATTAAGGGGATTCACCTCAGTGGCGCTCAGATGTGATGCTCAGCTAACTATGCAGGGGATCCCACAAATGGATGGGTATTTATTAATTAAGCGCTTTTATGTGAGAAATGATTTGGAAAATGATCACACCCACGCATGAATGAGGTTAGCACAAAGACCTGAACTGCCACAGTTTCTGCTGAAAAAGCACAATGTAAAAATTGTTCAGTTGCCTCCACTGGGTCACGGATACCACAGTAAAAATTATGTCTATTATGAAATGTCATCATTGTTTTGTACAGATTATGTATTTATTGATTTATAATGCTTTCTAAACTCGGGCATGTTTTGGTGAGCACTGATTTTTGTTTTAATATCAGTAATAAACAAAATATAACAGCTCAACTTCCAAAGCTGAAAATTTCACAGCATACTTGTCATAATGTTTTGCCTCCAACCAACCATCTGTCGCAACAGACTGCAGAATTATTTTCACTTTCCTGTTATCAAAAAACTAATACTTGGAAATTTTATATTAGTAAAAACTGATATTAATACAGAAATTCATATGCAAACCTCAATTACAGTATTTATCTTTGCTTCTTAGGAAGGATATACATTGCTTGTGCTTTAGGAGATGTTCCAAGTTTCTATTTTACTAAATATAATAAAGTTTTTTTTTTTTTTAAACTGTTACGTGTGTTTGAATGCAAACTGGGTGAAAAGAAGCAAAAACAATCACATTGAATGTGTCGGCTGTCCCATTTTCTTCACAGACTGAATTTGTTTGCCTAGACTGCAGCCAGAATACATAAAGAGGATTTAATTTACCTCCACATTCAGGACAAATGCGGTTGTCTAAACATGAGGATCTTTCAGTTTGTAGCACAGAATGCCTCCTTATGGGTGTTGACACTTAGTAAGTCAAACCCCAAAAGCACCAATTTCTTTTGGTGTGTCTCTGAATCACAGAGTTGTTTGCGGTCTGAACATATTTCTGTTCGCTGCGTCTATAGTGGTAATTATGCATGGCGCCTGTGTACACAGAGTGCTGTTGTTGACTCTCCTCGGCTAAATCTGTTCCTTCAGCTTGTTGTGGAGGTTCAGAGTGTGTGTTTGGATCACAGCTCCATCAGTCTCCCAATCCCCAGCTCCCACTTACATGTCACCTCTGATGAACAGCACTGCTGCTCACTATTGGAGACACTTCATGGCAGTCTAGTGCTGTAATGAGTGGAGATGGAGTGCGTTTGAGTACGTGGTGCTAGAAAAGGTTATGGCGTTGCCCACAGTTCCAGGTGAAAGTAGGTGATTTATGAAAAGTTTGGAGCACTTTTAAAAATGTGGTGCTGTGTGTACTTATGTGCATATTATGACTATTGTCGTTTGTGGTGAAGTTTGTAGCATTAACAACAAAAAATGACAAGACACTTTGCAGACTTGAAATATACGCAGTAAACCTCAAGCACTGATGTGGCTACTTGCTCTGGGCCAATTTGCATGTAAATCTGCTTGTGTTGTTTTATTATACCAATTTAGCATGATTTACTGTGACTGCTGCAAGTAATTGTAATTGTTTATGCATACCCTTTGGAGGCATAAATTAAAGGCAAACATAACTCAAGTGTGTATGTGAATAGTACATTTTTTGTGTTGATGAATGCTCTGTGTGTTTGTGTGTGTATGTGTCACTGCAGCAGTTTTCCTAATTCCTGTGGAGCCAGTGTTGATTTTTACTTGGGAGTCTGCAGTGTGTATTTGCACAGAAAACCTTAATAAAACAAGTGCTGATGTCCAGTATAAACTGAATCTAAATGCATTTAAATTCACAAATTTGTATACATTTCATGGAATTTCATAGTTTGAGACAGCACAGTTTAGTTCAATCTTAGCCCCAAAGGGATCTAGCACTACATTTAGACAGCAATATACAGGCGACCCGGTTCTGACTTTTTTTGCTCACATGTGGTCCATATTGTATATGCATTGTGAACATGTCAACATACAAAGTCATGAAATCTGACTTTCTCAGATAGGCTGTGGGTCAGGTTCATATGTGGAAATAAATCTCATATATGGCTAATATGATTGACATCTAAACACAGATTGGAATTTCCTTGCCATTCCAACTCACACGTCATAAAATGCGACTTTCTTCTATTTTGTCCACAAATGTAGATGTTGCAGCGATCCTTGCCGCACACCCTCAGTCTCCAACAAGAGCTCTAATCCTTCTTCTCCACCTTAAAGTATAATTAAGTTGTTGTCATGTGTGCCATTGCATTTATTACTTCATTTTGTTTAGCCCCTTTTCTGAAATTAAACCCTTGCATGTGGGTTATTTAATATCTAAACTATGTAAACACAATATTGGATGTGGGCTATCAAAGAGGCAATTAAAAATTATCTATCTATCTATCTATCTATCTATCTATCTATCTATCTATCTATCTATCTATCTATCTAAATATATGTATATATAAATAAAGGCATAATTTCTGATATGCCTTTCCAAAGTGATAGCAACAGTAAACTGATTTCCAGGACGGTCTGTCTGTGGTGGTCCAACTCTTAACCTTTTCCAAACCTTAACCTTTCTCCTCGGCACCATTAAAATTTCAAGAAAAGCCCTTATTATCCCCTAAACACAGCTTTAGTGAACTTGGACCTAACACTAAGGTTAGGTCCTATGAGCTCCTGTTGATTTAGCGTTCGCTCTGACCTTGCTAAAGCTTCACTTTGGGAAAACTACAGGCTATTTTACATCACATTAATGGTATGACTTGCATGACATGAAAAGGAAAGGAAGAGTGTGACGGTCTGGGCCAACACAAAGCTGTCATCTGGAAGTGCCTCACAAAATAAATTAGCTTGATTGCTGCTTCTATTGTTGGGAGTCTGGGATGGCGCCAACTAGAGGCCTTTTGAGGCTATTCCAATCAGCTACATCTAGTACATCTATGACCCCACCCGCTTTATTCACTGCAGTCAAACCATCAGAAAAAATGGGCAGGCATGGGAGTTTTCCATTAGTTCAAGGGTCATAATTGAAATGAATTGCAGATTGATGTGGCTATACCTTTCAGTGTGTCCTACATGCAGCAAGCAGTGCTGCATGTCTCTCTCCGTACACTGACCCATTTAGTGAAATGACATGGATATGAGCCTCACAGGGATATGCAATGAAACAAATTCATGATTACGCGTTCTACACCATTGCAGCTGAAGTGCTCTACAAAAACTGAGCATGTTAGAGCTTGTCAGCATGACCCTGAGTTTATAGCTTCAATCTGTCTGAAAGCCATCTATCCACTCAAAATGCCAAATTAGAGGACTTCTAAGGTTATCTATTGATCACTTTCCACCTCCCACCCCCTCACCTCACCCCCCTCAAGGCTTTCACCATCTGTGCAGCTATGGTGGGATTTGCTGAAATTAAATACAAGCCATAGGCAAAGTTATTCTTGTCTGCTGTCCAGCACACAAATAACAAGAAAAATATGCCGCTGTGAGCAGGAATCTGGAAATCCTCAATTGTCACATGCTGGTTTATGGGTGTTTATGGGTGAACTGCAGCCTTTGGGTATATCAAATACTAAACCTTCAAAATATTTTGAGTTTTATCGCCATCATTTGTTGAGCATATCATGTTCTTTTATATATATATATATAGATATATTATATATATATAGATATATATATATCTATATATATATATATATAGATATATATATATATTTATTTTTTTTTACTGTGCCTTCTTTNATATATATATATATAGATATATTATATATATATAGATATATATATATCTATATATATATATATATAGATATATATATATATTTATTTTTTTTTACTGTGCCTTCTTTGTCAAACACAGGCAAGCTCTTTAACTTTTGCAGTAGAAAATAGATGAGGATTATAAACTTGAGGACTCCTTGATGCTTGTTTTTGAAACCTTTTCAGTGTATTCCCACTATCCTCTGAGGCTTTAAAATACAATATCAAAAACAGATTTGTCAAAGACAACTCCGCAGCTCTATTCCTAGATGTTTTTCCCCTTATTAAGTAGGAAATTAAAATAGCCTAGCACTGTAGACTGCAGTTAAAGCTAAACCTCACCAGCAATGGATGCCATTCCCAAAGAAAATAAAAAAAACTAACATCCACACAAAGTATTTGAAAGGAAATTCTGTTTCACAGTTGGATATTGATTGAAACCACAAGAGGAAACCTAATGCCCAGAAGACAGTCCACAAAAATCTTTGTAGGATGTTCAAAGGAAAAGCAATTTTGTCCAATTGCACAGCATCATAATTAAGCAGCAAGGAAAAGGAAGATGTACAAAATAATAAAAGCAAAGAACACAAAGAAATTGAAGTATAACAACAGTATATAGGTTAGGTTAGGTTAGGAAGTAGGACTATAGGTTTATAGACATGCTTAGCTTGAAAAAACATTATGATCTGCGTTACAGCTGTTGTATCTTCATTTAAAGCCAGCCAATGCCCACA
This sequence comes from Lucifuga dentata, assembly GCA_014773175.1. Classification (NCBI taxonomy): domain Eukaryota; kingdom Metazoa; phylum Chordata; class Actinopteri; order Ophidiiformes; family Bythitidae; genus Lucifuga; species Lucifuga dentata. Next base: position 430,115 of record VXCM01000004.1, on the reverse strand, counting down.
GAGACACATAAACACCTCAGGGGTTTTGTAAAGCTTGTCTAAAGCCTTTCTATCGACCTACACAAACATAAAAATCATAACATACCAACACAGGATGACCGAGATCAGAGGATAAATCCGGTATCAATTCTGCAGCCACAGAGCATAACAGACCAGCCAGATGAGTTCTGATAAACTGAATGTGTCTGCCTCTCCGTTGTTCATTAAGTCATGCAGGTAATTATAGGAGATAAAGAACAGACCATTGTAATTATCACTTTGCTTCATCTATCAGTTCAGCTTAGGGCCACATCATCGACTCAAGTGTCAGAGAAGTTATGTATATAGAGCAGTGAAGACATGTATCACCCATATATGTTTATCTTAAGGCTGTCGGGTGCTTTAAATAGCGCCGGCTATGCTCGGCTATGAGCTCAACTTGATCCTGGATGGAGAGGTTTTATGTGTAGTAATGCTGTTAAAGTCTTAAACTTTGTATTTTCCTCTTATGTTTCTTTATGTCAGTGACAGTATCACATATACTGTCTACTGTGTATCAGTTTGTTCCAACAATTTATTGAAACTATGTGATACTTAAAAGACCATACTGGTGGTTTTGCATGTTTTCAGCCCAATAAATACTACTCAAATACATGTTATTTACTACTAACCATTTTCCAAAATATAAAATCGTATTTTTATTTTGCAAAATCCACTAATCTTCCAAAATCAAATATTCAGTGGATACACAAAATTCTGTGTATTACCTGCTAACCTGTATGCACGATTTTAGAAGGCATGGTCATTTTAATTCCTCAGTAAAAGCTGTTTCCTCCTGGGACTATATTCTCTGGTGGAGAACATACATTTACAGTATAAATGACATGTGGTTTGCGTAATGGATTATCTATCTAAAGCGCCTTTTGAGTCTCTACAAGTTGATTTTTATATCATACTGGAATAGAATGAAACCAATGGCAGTCTGAAAGGTAGGAAAAATAATTCTAAAATTTACCACTCCAGTAGTAAGTTCTGAAAAATGGTATGCAGGTTGTAGTTATTGGTCTCAAACATGCAAAAAATCATTGGTATGGTCCTTTAATATTCAAAAACAATACGTCATGTTTTGAAAAATGTGAACATTCTACATATCTTTACCATCATTTTAACAAATTTCCCCCAAATTTTTCCTCCCATATTTGTTATATTTGGAAACTTTGGGGTGTCAACTAGACATAAAATAAGTTTCTCTGGGTCTGAACAAAGCTTGGGACAAACAGGAAGATGGAACAACCTGAGTATTTAGGTATTGTAATAAATTCATCTTGATAATAAAACAATAAAACTTTTTTCATACAATAATCAAGATGCTATAGTTGTTCATGTGTAGGTGTTCATTAAAGCCAGGCCAATACAGACACTCAGTTTTAGCAGCGATCCCTCAGATTTGCTTATCAGAAGGTTGTGACATAGATACTGCATGTACCACAGGCAGGATATTTTATGGCTGAACAATAAACTATAACTGCACCAATATCTGCACAGCTGTGAAACACAGCTCTGCCAACCCATGTGCCTGAGGGACTGTAAAACACAAAGTCTGCTGAACAAACTATATGATGACGCTGTTTCAAAATAACCTCAAGTGCTTTTTCTGCACTTTATATGCTATTTTTGCATAGAAGCCATCAAACACGCCAACACTATTTGTAACAATTAAACAAAATCAGCCAGTCATCCTCAAATGTGCCTCAAATATCTTCACTAGTCTTGACTGTACATCCCTTCAGCCTATATGACCTGTGTGTATGTTATCTGATATGTATGTTTTGACCTACTTATTTGGGCCCATCACCTCAGCCTGACTACTTTAAATTCTTTACACACACACACACACACACATATATATATATATATATATACACACACACACACACACACACACACNCACACACACACACACACACATATATATATATATATATATACACACACACACACACACACACACACTCAGATTAAGAATAAACAGTGTTAGCTCATCAGTTAGCTGATTACATATCAAGTCAAGTCAAATTTGTATAGCCCTTAACTATAATTATAGTCTCAAAGGACTTCAGAATTTTAATGCAATAATTTAAAAAATCACAAGGAAAAATTTATGGCAAAAAGAGCAAGTGCGTAAAACTCCCATGAAACACAATGAAACACTAATTATTCAGGAAGGTGCTCACAGGGAGGGAGGGAGGGATACAGCTGGCAAACAAAGATTTAATAGCAAAATGGAACAGAAGTACACAGAATGAACGCTGAGGTGTAGTAACTGCTGTCACTGTCATCATCAAGGTCATCATAAGAAAGAAAATTGGAGGTTTTTCTTTCTTTCTTTTTTTTTTTTTTTTTTTTTTTTGTAATGCAATAGGCTACTAAAGACCACAGTTATAGACCAAACAAAACCAAACCCTATCCAATCCAATCTAGTGCTTTCTATTGGCTCATGATTTTCTCAATCGATTTGTTTCCACTCAAGCATCTGTGGCACAGATCCATTCTTACTAGATTGTGCTATTAAAGACTGGATAACAAAGAACTTTCTTCTTTTGAATGTTGGCAGTTCATTCCATTCCTGTGCTGTCCCATCATGCCTGGTGAAATCTAGTCCAAATCAAAGGGATCACATCAAAAATAAGTCCAGGAAAGAACTTAACTACAAATACTCAACCTGGGTGATACACAACAGTACTGAATGATCAGTTGTTCAACAGATCAATACTGTTCAGTCTTGTTCTCAGTTGAGGCTTAATTCATTGTAATAGTCACACATCAACTAAAAACGCCAAGCATTTACTGGTTACAGTTTGATCAAAACCAATATTTTTTTATTTTCATGTCATATGCGTTATCTGCATTTTAGTCTCTATGCAATTTGTCATTATTGCAGGACTTTTACAACGTATGAAGCAGTAAAAATTAAATAAATAAATAAATAAATAATTGATAGTCAAAATAAACAAGGGTTGCAATATCCTTACTTATTTTCACTTTACTTTATGTTACAAAATGTGGCTCAGAGAGGCTTGGAATATCTCTGCCCTTCCAAAATGTCACCGCTTTACCATGTGACCTCATGTTAAGCAGGCCTATGGGGAGGCCTTTGGGGAAGTTAACAGTGACATTTACATTTTTTTTTTTTTTTAGCAAGGTTCACATATATAAAATTGCTCACTATCATATATTTTTTTTTAACAGCTTTTGATAAGGACAACATTTTCTAAGGGATGTTGAAAGCATTTAGGAAATGGCATTTTTGCTGACCTAAAAAGGGCTCTTACCTCTTACCTTCAAAAAATAAGCCAAGTAAGCGAAAGCTCCCCAAAGCTTTAAACACTGAAATATACATTTTTATTTTTTATTCATCATATAATGAAGTGGAAATATTTTGAAGGCATATAGAGTACGTACAGCCTGAATATTACCAAACACTAAGAAGGCAATTTCTGTAACAGGAATAATCATAAATGTGTTTAGAATTTGACAGTACTGAAGTTCTCTGTGTATTTAGCTAAATTTGGGGGTCATTAATAAGAAATTATAAAGATGCTTAAGTGCAGGTGATACAATTACTGTAAGACAAAAAAGAAGTTAAATGGTAACAAAGAAAGCTATTCTCCCAATCCAATTTGCAGGTGACGTAATTCTGCTCATCAGGCTGTGACCTCCAGCAGACACCAAGCAAATTTGCATAATGTGAAGTGGCTTGGATTAGGGTCAGCAGCTACAAATTTGAGGCCATTGTTTTTCAGGTGGGATGTGATTTGTTGCCCCAAGTGAAGGAGTTCAAGTATAGCAGGAATGTGGGAGCATGAGACTGATTGGTGGATGGGTGTGTTGTCTCCTGCACCACACTGTTGTGGTAGAGAAAGAGCTTAGCCTGATAGTAAAGCCTGCAAATTATGGGTTGATCTGTGTTCCACCCTTCACCTATGGCCATTAGCTCTGGAAAGTGCCCAAAAGAATGAGATTGTGGATCTGAAAGCCTTCATAGAGAATGGGTGAGTCCCTAGAGTCTTGGACATTATTGAGAATGAAAGTCGCCAGCTGAGATAGTTTGGACATCTACTCAGGATGCCTCCAGGACACCTCCCTGGGAATGTATTCGGGCATGTCAAACTGGGAGGGGCCCACTGGGCGGATCCAGAATTCTGGCACATCAAACTCAGAATTTCAGGCACGTTAAACTGGGAGGAGACCATGGGGCAGACACAGAATACACTGGAGGGATTACATATCCCATCAGGCTGAAGAACACCTTGGGTTTCCCCGGAAAAGATGGACAACATGGTTAAAGAGTGGGACATCTGGACCACTCTGCTCAGTCTTCTGCTTCCATGACCCAGATTTGGATAAACCCTTGAAAATGCCATCCATCCATCCATCCATTTTCTTCTACTTATCTGGGACGGGGTTGCAGTGGCAGCAGACCAAGCAAGGTAACCCAGATGCTGCTCTCCAGCCACATTCTCCAGCTCCTCTTGGGGGATTCCAAGGCATTCCCAGGCTAGATGGGATATGTAATCCCACCAGTGTGTTCTTGGTCTGCCACGACCACCACAACTACTTTCAATATGAAAGAGTGAGGAGTCTGTGCTCCTCTGTCCCTTGAAAATGGACTGATATTATACAGCAATTTTGCCAGTTTTCAGTGGACAGTCCAGTCCACTGTATTTATTTAAAGAGTGGGAAATTAGCAAGCAAAGCAAAGTAGTGTATGAGCTGTAGGATCCCAAAGGAGGTGAGCTTGATCATTATTTGTCTATATTCTGACATTTGGATTGAATGAAATGGTCATAGGCCAGTATCTGTGGAAAGCAATTATTGGTATAAGATACACTTATTTTCCATTAGAGCACTGGTGTGTGCTTGTCACCAATTGACTTCTCATCTAAACGTTGCCAAATGCTATCAAATGTTCTCATGGCAATTGTTAAAAATTCATCTCACCTTGATGCTGAGGCACAGCTACATCCCAACTCTCTTTCCTATTATGCTGGTGAGATATTAAACAGGTATATGCTGTACATCTATTGAACACTTAACACTCTAATCACAAGAGTAGTGACTTCTAAGTTTCATCAACCTCCAGACGTGTCATGGCTCCAGTCCAAAAGGAGCCTCTTTTTAATCTCACCAATCACTCTCTGTTTGACAAAGCCATTGATTCAACTCTCTTTTGCTCCTGTATTGAGATGCATTTTAATTGGTATGCTTTTGTTTGATCTTTCAAGACAGGTTTATCTTCATGATCCAAGCTCCAAGGATCAGCAGCTTTTCAACATCGAGACCTGACATCAGTTCTGTCCTATATATTTATCTCTCAGTGTAGTTCTACGATGAAGGCTGAACTATGGGTGCTGAACTGACTAAAAGCATTTTGTAATCACAACCTTGAATAATAGTTGACTAATACAGATATCTACAGTATAAAAGCCACAATAACAACACTGATAATCAAGCAGCTAAAGAAGCTGGCAAACAATGGATACCTGTCAATAAAAGAAAGATAATAGATGTGTAACACAGCACACAGTTTTCAAAGAGCCCTGTAAACAGTCAGCAAGCTTTTTTTCCTGTTGTCCATATTCACCATTCTCAGTCTCATGGTGAGGGACTGATGACGTCAAGGCATAATTGCTTTGGAACCTCAAACATAACACTATGCTGTGCTGTACTGTATGTAATTGTGATCTCTGTCCATCACCAAAACACATTCATACATCCAGCAGCCTTCATGTCAGCTTTGCTTTTACAACCTCTCCATGAGTTCCCAGCAGCACAAGATAACCAAATAAACGCCCACGGCTGGAACCATTGTACAAGTGTATGATTTGGCATGGCTCCCAGTCGAAAAAAATACTTTAAAAAATCTGCACACTGACTGTGTCCTTTAGCTATGTTACCTTGAAACTTATTCTTGGTTTCTGTGTATAAGACTACACAAGGCTGAGTTGTACCACATGTTTTTGACTAATATTAATTGCACCAATCTGGCAATGAGAGTAAAATGCTTCAGCACTTTGAATGGAAAGTACAAAGGAAGTTTCTTTTGATAATGCCATATATAAAAGAAGTAATATGTCATTATAAAACTGATTATGGCGGCAAGCCTAGAGCTCAAAATCTATTTTGCTTCTTTGGCTTTTATACTGTCGTCTATTTTTCTAAAAGATTTTTGTTCTCCACAGTTGTTGTGTGGACTCAGGTCATACTTGATAAGGCTTCCAGCCTAATGTACAAGATTATCTTTTCAGCATAGCAAGCTTTATTTTATAAATGTGTCACTGGGAATAAAATAAGTGCAACTATCTTGGAACCAAAGTCACTCTTCAAACAGCAATATGGTGACTTACCATCCACTGAACTCTCAGGTCGGGATGGAAGAATTATGTTGTTATTTTCTCCTCTCACTACAAATATAAGGAAGCTTATGTGTCACGGGTGGGTTCCGGAGGAGGACTCAAATGCAGGCTCAGGCAGTGTATGAGGAAGAAACAGTCTTTAATTGAAGTCCAGGCAAGAATACTACTGATAGTGAGGCAGGATGAACTTACAGGAATCAGGCAGATAATCCACAAGGCAGGCGGCGAAAAAAAATAAAAGAAACAAACCAACAAACATAAAGACAGGAAAACCAGGAGACAAGAAACAAGCTAACCAGGCAAACAAGCAAACAGGATGAGCAAACCAGCAAACAAGACAGCAAAAAACCAAGACTACAAAATAAAACAGGAAGTGACCAAAGAACAGATCATGACATTATGAGTTCATGCTCTGGGTATTAACAGAGGGATTAGAATGGTGCTTCTGGGATGCTCAAATCTGTAAAGCACAGAACTGCAATGTCTTCATTGTTGAGATACTACTTGATGTAACACAATCAACTATTCTTGTCAGATGCACTGAGCAATCATTGCCTATATGTTGGACCTGACCTGTGCTAGCAGCCAAACAGCCCTGTGTGAGATCCAGGCCCTGCATGGTCTCTTTTGATCTATGTCCAAGTAAATGTGATGCTAATGAGGCAGCTGAGTCCATCACTACAACATGCTGCTCAAATTACTGTTACACCGAACAAATCAACTCATGTATTCCAAACAGTATGAGCCAGCTATAGGTTCATGTCCTACAAGTAAGTAAGGACATTGACTCACTTGAGGTACTGTTTTTTTCTGCAGTATTTTGGAAGATTTCCAATTTCTAGCTGACTACATTTCAGAGGGAATATTGTAAATTTTACGCCACTACATTTATTTGAGAGCTGGAGTTATTTGGTGCTTTGCAGATTTAGTTAACTGTTGTCAGATAAACATCTTATATGCCGAAATGTCAACTCTGACAAAGAATTTCTCTGGCAAAGAATTTCCTCTAATTGCATTTTGTTTCTTCAATTTGGTGATCTTAAGTTAATGCATCAATAATTTACACTCTGACAGGGGTCAATCTCCACAATAAGTATTTGTACTTTGTGTACTTGAATATGTTTTACTGCTAATACTTATTTTCTTTTACTTAAAGGGGTCATATAGAGGTTTCCATGCTCTTATTTTCATTTAAGGGTCTATTTTAAAGCCAGTACTGTAATGTAAAAAAAAAAAAAAAANAAAAAAAAAAAAAAAACCAAACAACAACACCACCAAACACATTGCTGCAGGACCACTGAGCACACTGAGTGAAAATAGGCTGTTTCAGGTGCTGTCTCTTTAAGGCCCCTTCCTGAAAAGCTTGCTCAGTTCTGATTGGCCAGCTGTATCAGGCAGCACCACCCACAAACTGTGAAACAAACTTGCTGGCCAAACATTTGCTCAGCTAGCCTTGTACTTTGTGGGTGTATCTAACAGGTGGGTAAATTCAATCATGTTACATGTTGATGTAAACATGTTATGGAAATAATGGACTAATCAAAAACAAAGCTTTCTGGACAGTTCAGGACATTTGGTTTTGTTTTCCTGGATGCATTTCTGCAAGTATGAACCTTGAGTTTTGCAACTTTGACAATATTCAACACATACTCCCTATTGTATTACACTATAAAATATAGAAAATAAAGCATATGTTCAATTTAAGGAAAATATCCAGTGCAGTATTGTTATTTGCAGAATTTGAGTACTCCTTCCATAACTGATAAAAGGATTATGACCCATAGTTGACTAATAATAACATAATGGCTACAATCAAGAAGGCAGTCTCAGATCTATTTAAACAAAGGCATTGCCACTATCTACGGTATATTGTTATATGTCATTATATGTTCATTATACTGTATATTCAGCTAAATGACTAATCATTCAATGAAACACTGATGATCATGATTTTTCTGTGGTATAAACTATACAACATGAAGTAGTTTATCATAAGGGGGATTTTTACATGGTTCCAGGTAGTTGTTGCATCTTTGCTGTAAACTACGTCACCACAGTTTGACTCGAACAGAAACTTGGCATCATTTTATTTCCTTCCCCTTTTCTCATGTTCAGGACCAGGGATTGGCACATCTGGTGCTGTCCATCACCACATCACCACTGCCTCTTGTTTACTGCATTTCCATCAGAAGGTGAGACAGTCACACACACACTGATGTCTTGTACACAATTTGATCATCTCCAACCTCCTCTGTGCTCTAAAATACTAAAGCCGAAAACAAACAGTGCGGGTCTTATCTACACCGCCCAGGTTTGTGCTCTTTAAGACTACATACAGCTTGACATTTTCCCTAACAGCTCCTCTTCTAAGCTTCAAATCGACACAAATGGATGGACATAATGGTGGCTGGTTTCTCTCTGGGTTATAACATGTAGTAATTCACATTAGGGTTCACATAACGGAGTTTTTTTTTTTTGTTTGTTTTTTTTGTTTTTTTTTAAGTCTGACAGATTCTGTTACTAAAATTATTGTTGTGAAGCTGCTGTTTGATGTTACTTTTTTAACTCAAAAGCAACTTGGTGTTTTCCCCAAATTTTAGTTTTAATGTTTATGAATGGAATCAAGAATGCTTTTTAGATGTGTAATAATCCATTCATAAGAACTTTTGGGTCACCAGGTTGTGCAAAATCTCCAATGTACATCAGCTTCTAGCATAACTTACTGGCCCTTTAATGGCCCTTTTCCAGAATGGGGCTGAATTGTATGGAGTCATGCAGAGCCTGCGGCCTGCTTCCTTCTCCATGACACTCACACCTGACCCGAGCCAAGATGAAACCTGGGTTTTGCACCTGCTTCAAAGCAGGGCCAAAGTGTGCTGTTGCTGTCCTCAACAGGGTGGTGATTTATTGTTTCTAATCCATGTTGGATGTAAACAAGACACAGGCGCTTATTGCTGTTTAGGCTGCAAAGAGAAACCCACTGGGAGATTTTTGTGAAACTCATCATAACCCTCAGGCTGACCCGAGGCAACATTACTCATGGACTGTTTTGTTTTTTCTTCTTGTTTTTGTAACTGAGTCTTCGAAAAAGAGATCACATATGTGGAAACAGTTTGAATATTGCCTTTATTTACTACCATTTATATCATCTCTTCAGTCACTTCAGCTTCGTCTGTTCATTGTGACAAAAAGCCGATAGCAAAAAGCCCTCACACTGTTCAAAATCATTGTCTCTTAATTATAATTATTTAAACTTTACTCAAACATTTACTATCTTTTATAGCTCTTTAATGCATCATTTAGACCTTAAATATAGTTTAACAATTTACTTTCGGGAAAAGTGTTGCATTTACAGCAGGCATTAACATTTACAGCAGATGTGATGGATTGTTGTAGTAGAAGTACCCTTTATTATTGATGATAACATTTGTAACTGCAGGCCTGGTGACTCATAATAAAATGAGAAATGCATTACCTTATAAAAGCCATTTTAGCACAACCTGATAATCCAAGAGTTCTTTTTCTTATTAGTGGTTCATTACTGACTAGCATTGATAAATAATTTAATAACTAATAAAAGAGCCAAACTTATAAATCTTTGATTGAATTAGTAATAAACTGTGGTATCAACATTTCTTCTATGGTTAGCAGCTTTGTAAAGGCTTTACAACTCAACTGTTCTATTTAAAACAGCAATTTCTGCACATTAGAGAGAAAAAAAATCCTCTAAATTTCTTGCTAAAATAAATAGATTCTATAAAATTGTTCCTGAAGAAATTAAAATAACCCAGAAGAAAGCAAATACAAATTCAATGATGCTTTAAAAGATTGTTTTGCTGTGGATGGAAGAACCCCTGGCATTTGGTTTCTGATATTTCATTAAAGGCCAATGGGGCCTGATACACTAATACATCTTTCTACTCCTGTAGCTTCTATAATGAATGACTGACTATTCCTGCTGCTCCAATGACCACACACACACACACACACACACACACACACACATGCACACACGCACACACACACGCACGCACGCACACACGCACGCACGCACGCACGCACGCACACAGTTTCTTTACAGACTTTTTTTTCCACCAGACTTCATCACTTTGGGCCTGTGGACCTTTGCAAATATTCTGCTGCATCAGCTTTGTCTGAGCACATTTCCAGCATCCTGGGCTGTGAAAAGCTCCTCAGGGTTGCATGTCTGCTGCCGATCATCATCTGTTTTTCTGCCACTCAACCTGTCCCATGCTGTCAAATGGGGAAATCTCACATTTACCTCGAACCAGAACCTTCATCGCTGACCGAAACTCTCATCACTTTCTTCTCTTGTTTTTTTTTTTTTTTNTTTTTTTTTTTTTTTATTTTATTTTTTTTTATAGAAGCTCACATAAAGTGCTGAGGGAAGAAAACATCCTCCCCTAGTCATTTTTGTTGGTGCAAGACTCTGTTATATACTATTACATACTATTGCTAGTACTGCATCACTATTACTTCTGTTGTACTTTTTTTTTTTTAAATCAGTTTTTAAACAGTATCAGAAATACTTGTGATTAAAGCTATTAACTAAATGAAGAAATATTACATGATCTAACCCTTTACATCTGTGGTTCCCAAATTGAGGGTTGGGACCCTCTGAAGTGGCTGCCCTGGATGATTATTTGAGACTGGAAAGAAACAACATGTCTGCTAGAGAAAATTGTTTTGTTTTCTTTGATTCTAACTTTCTATTTTCTCATGATAACAATGACATCTTTATTGCTTTTAGGCTCTAAAAATTATTTGAGACAATAGAAATATGCAGCCATAATGGTCACAAGTAGTTTTCAAGTGCGTTTCCATGCACACTGTACTCCAATTATTTGTCTGTTCTCAGATTAAGGCAACAATGCAAGTAAAATGGAATTAATGGGATTCCACAGTTTACAGAATACACATGACGTTGCATTGTGGGAGTATGTGGAGGGTCTGCCAGGTGAGGACATACATGCAGAGGTGGCTTACTCTGATTATAATGTTTACATACTCAAATAAATTGATTTACAATTAGGCAATTTAGGCATGTTAATAGGCGTAAGCTTATTTCAATTTATGCCTATTTCAATCTAATTAAAGAAACATACCTGCAATCATGCATGTTTGAGCCCAATATATACAATCCACATAGATGTTAGGCTACATTCAACCATTTCCCAAAATATACTAATTTAGCGTTAAATTTTAGATTTTTTTCCTACCTTTGTTAAACTCATTGGCTTCAATTAATTCCAGTACATGATGAAAATCAACTAGTAGAGACTTGAAACATACTTGAGATATGTAATCCATCACAGTGAATATGACATCTATTAGGTTTTTTTTTTTTTTTTTNAGGTTTTTTTTTTTTTTTTGCAGAAGTAACTTTATTTAACTGATCCAACGTGGAGCTGCACAGAAGACAATATATATTTCTCCACCAGGAAATATAGTTCCAGGAGAGGAAGGCTTTTACCAATCAAATTAAAATGATTGTGCCTTGGCTTCTACAATCCTTAAGAGTTAAAAGGTGAAACATTGAATTTTAAGTTGGGTGTATCACCTGAACATTTGATTTTGAAACATTATAGGATTTGAGAAAAATAACAGGACAAGTAAAATATGATTTTATGTTTTGAGATTGTCAGTAATGTAACATACAGTATATGCAGGTTGTATATAATGGGCTCAAACATGCAAGATTGCTAGCATGTCCTTTGAGGTGTATACTGTACATGACTTTTGAAAAAAAATGTATTTCCTTAATCTGAGTATAATTTAAGTTTTAACGTACACATAAACATACTGACTGCTTAATTTCATGGGGATACAAGCCATAAAGGGTGAGGACTACTTATTTATATTACATGTTCAAAACTGTCTCTTAGCCTTTCATTTAGCAGTGGAGACAAAGTTAGTAAACTAATGTGAAAAACAAACATTCTAACCCAGATATTTTAAGAAAAAGTCAAATATGGAATGTGAAAGTGTAAAATAGTGCCACATCTGCTTTCTCTTTTGATTTACACTTGTGTCTCAGACTAATAAGTGAAGCGTTTCCCCTGCAGTGATGAAACATCACCATGCATTACAGTAAAGTTTGTGCTAAAACAACCTCACACAATATCCCTGATGTCATTCTGCAAAACCACTTTTCACAGTGGAAGGAGTCTGCTTGCATAATACAATGGGATCAGCCAAATTTATGTGCAGAATACAAATGTGACTTTGGAATGATGAGGCGGTAAAATGATTTCAGATGGAAGCGCAGTGCCTGAAACTCAGCATATTGAAACACATTTTCTCTGTGGTCGATTGTACATGTAAGGAAATGGAAGAAGATTTTTAAATAGGATCAATGGCAGCGCCAGAAAAGAGCAAAATGGCTGAGGGGACAAATGTCTTAAAGGGGAGTTTTGTCGAAACTTACTCATGGGAGTTCAGTGTTTAAAGTCAAGTGTTTAAAGCCTAAGCTCAGCTCAAAGTGCTTCAGAGTGATTTACATACATTAAGCAACATCAAAAGGACTCTTTGTACATTTCTGAGTCATTATGACTTCAAACGCTCCTTTCTCTTACTTTGTGAAATTTACCTCACGCTTCATGCTTTCCAAGTCAAGAGAAACTTGACCCTTTTGTAATGATATGAGGCAGCAAATACATAAAGTGACTGATTTCTGACATCCCTGGGTGTTTATCTGCTGTGGTAGGTTGTAGAACACAGAATAATAATAACAATAATACATTTTATTTATAAAGAGCTTTTCTAAGTACTCAAAGACGCTTTACAAAACAACATGGAAAAGGATAAAACAGTGAAAAGTACAAGACAAGTCACACGTCAGCCTCTCATAAAGATAACACAATTAGTGAATGTCTCTGTGGACAATATATGGCTATTCAAACAGTAGAACTGTGTTTGGATAAGCATATAGGCGATCTTACTCAGCACATACTGGACAAGGACGGTCTACTCTGATGACACATTATCTCTTTTGCGTCAAACACATTTTCACTCCTTCCAAGTCGAAGACCGAGCTTGAATAAGATTTAACAACCTTGATCAGAAAGAATTGCAAAGCCCAAATCCACCCGCACAGCTCACATGGCAGAAAGAAAAACCCAGCTGTTACCACGGAAACGGTGTTTGCCAAGCGTGGGAGATAAATTGCAGCAGTATCTCCTTAATAATAATTTCCATTATCTGCACTGGAAGTTTAGATTATCATGTAAATAAGGGGGATGTGCCAGTTGTCAGCAGGTTGGAGCTGAAGGCTGGTGAATAGATCAAATAAAGCAGTTGAGCAATCAGCTGCATGTGGGAGTGTCAAGAAACACAGCACAGAACAAGATAAGCTCCAATTACTCCTCTCACAGGTGGGCTCCTGTCAAAAATATTAAAATAGGATAATTGTGGAGGTGGAATGATTAAATGTAAAACAATATAACCCCACTGAAGAGCAGGAGGAAGTCTGTTGGCTGCTTAAATTGGTGGCAATTCTTTGATTTCATCACAATCCTGTGGCTGGAAGAGAAAATTTCCTTCTGTTAAGTTGCTGGACAGTATAAGACTGAAGCTTCTGTCAAACGTGTTTATTTACCGCAGCGCACTAAATAAAGGGTAAGGAACTAGACTTTTTTGGTATCATGAATTCTTGACAAAAATGTGTTTACTCATGTTGTTTTTCTTCCTTCAGGGTTTATTTTGTATTTCTGCAAGAATTACAGAAATAGTTTTCATAGAAGCCCATATTGAATTTGTGCCAGAAAAGTGTTGAAGTCATCTATTTCCCCATATGAAGTCATTATGTTTATGAGGATCATAACTGTCACAGCCTGTCCAGTACTTGTACATACTGTATAAAGTCAGCATAGTGCTCTATGTTTATGACAAAGAGGAAGCAATAACACAATATTACAGTTTGTATACAAACCCATGTGCCAGACCAAAATACAGGTTCCTCATTAGGAGATAATTCAGCTCCACAGTAAAACCTGAAATAAAGAGCTTATCTCTGGCTTCTCCTGTGTCCAGTTAGCTGGTACACAGCAAAAATCCCCTACTAGAAACAAGGAAAATATGCTGTAATTTGTGAAATTTTCTAGCTTAAATACAAAGGATTTCTTGAAACTAGCGTAACATCTACCCAATATCTGACCTTAAAACTAGTAGAAAAGGCTGATTTAAGTTTAGTTTCACTTATAGAAACTAAAGAAAGTCAAAGGTGCTTGAAACTAGATTATTTGTATTTTAATTTTGTTCATTTTACTAAATAATGTCTTAAAAAGAGGCTACAAAATTTGCTTAGATAAATAATTCATCATATCTCATCCATACAACACTATCTCTATTAATTTTTTTTATTTTTATTTTTGTCCCAAAGTAACTGTATTTAACCGATCCACCTTGAGAAAATGTGTGTCTCTGCCAGGGAATATAGTCCAGGACAAGACGGCTTTTACAGAGAAATTAAAAACAATCATCCCTTCTACATTTGGACATATATGTTAGCAGGAGAAACACTGAATTATTTTAAGGTGCGTATTACCTAAACCTTTGATTTTTAAAGATGAGGCAATTTAGCAAAATAACTGGAAAAATAAAATATGGTTTTATGTTTTGGAAATTGTCTGTCAGGAACGTAATGTGTATGCGAGTAGTATTTATTGAGCTTTAACATGCAAAATTGATGGTATGGTCCTTTAAGTTGATTTGTATTGCAAGCAGGGTGAAATAACACTCAAATTCAGACAATATCTCATTAGGACTTGATTTTGGTTTACTTCTTGAGATATACAAGGCCATCTTGTTTCTCATATTAGATATTTAATGTGTCAATAATCCAATCAGTTTTTCAGACTTATTTCTGCTGAAAAACAGACTATATCAAGACCAGTTATCTTAAAACAAGGCCAATAATTGAGTGCATCTGTTGCTTGATAAGGCTGTTTTCTTTGCATAGAGAAGAAATAAAACTGTCTTTAAATAAGACTTGAGACTTTCTTACATTCCTATTGCCAGTGCAGTCTTAAATTTATAGTATAAAAAGTATTGCAGTGCACTCTTAAACCATGTGTCAGATGGACATTAAGTTGAAATACGGTGCTGTGCAGAGTGGTAATCTCTTCCATTCTCTCTTATCAGCTGAGCTCAAAGCCCTCGAGGAAACGATGAGCACTGGTTTATCAGTGGGGACAGGAAAACCATACTGTCCAGCCGGGTTTGTTCCAGGCCGCTGAGACCCAGTAAGAGGTCGTTGTCTCTTGTGGATGTGACCTTCTGAAAGCTCAAACCTCCCTGTGCTACAGTGTGTCCGTCCCCCCTCCAGTCAAGAACATAATGTGACACATCTCAATTCCCACGCTGCCAAGTGACTGACGTCCACCAAGGCCACCATGCAGGAGTGCCACACTAACTTGTGTCTATCTGTCTACGTCATTACCTTTGTTCTGGGCTTCCCTGCCAACGTCCTGGCCTTCTACACGTTCTGCAGGAAAGTGAAGCAGAAAGCCACACCCATTGATATCCTCCTCCTCAACTTGACCATCTCTGACCTCCTCTTTCTCCTCATCCTGCCCTTTAAGATGCAAGAGGTGGTGAACAATATGATGTGGGACATGCCCTACGTGTTCTGCCCGCTGTCTGGTTTCATCTTCTACATGACCATCTACAGTAGCACCGTTTTCCTCACTGCAGTCAGTGTGGAGCGCTATCTGGGTGTAGCTTTCCCCATCCAGCATACTTTGAAGCGGCGACCAGTGTACGCTGTCGCCGCCAGCATCTTTTTCTGGATTTTCTCCTTCATCCACCTTAGCATTGTGTTCATCATGCCCTTAATCAGCTCTGAAAGTTCTTCAAATAGCACTTTGGGCCAGAATGCCTCAACGAGCTCTGCTTTTGATGATGTTTACAGCAGCTTTTCAAATAGCTCCAATTCTAGCCACAGCACTTATAAGCCCTCAGAGCCTCCACACAAGGAGGAGGTGTGTTATGAGAATTTCACGCAGGTTCAGCTGAAAGTGCTTCTGCCTGTACGTCTGGAGCTCTGCCTGGTGCTGTTCTGCATCCCTTTTATCATATCCAGTTTCTGTTACATTAACTTCATCAGGATTCTGTCCAAGCTGCAGCACATCGGCCGACGCAGGCGGCTCCGGGCTATAGGCATGGCTCTAGGAACTCTACTGGTGTTTGCTCTGTGTTTTGGCCCGTATAATGTCTCACACATAGTGGGTTTTGTCACATGGAGGAGTCCTGACTGGAGAGACAAAGCCCTGCTGTGTAGCACCTTTAACACTTGTCTGGACCCCTTTATTTTCTACTTCTCCTCTGCTGCTGTGAGAGGGACTGTGGCTAGTATGATAGAAGGGGTTAAAAGACGTCTAAACGGGTGCTTGTCTTGCCACATGTTCTGGGCCTTCTGGGAAGGAATTAACAAGACTGCAAAAGATAAGCAGCACAAACAGGAGGAGATCAATGCTATCTGAGAGGGCTGAATGGGAGGTGTCAGCAGCTGCCTGCACTAATGTGTTATTTCTTCATGGCTAGAAGCAGGAAATTAATGCCATGTTTATGTTTTTACACGTGACAAAATGCTGAGTTATACTACATACAGTACACATCTCTGTTTGACTCTCCACTGGTGAATGTTCTGATTGGCGGTGGTGAAAGAAGTACTCTAAAATGGAAAAATACAACAATGGAAAAATAGGTCAGGCTCAGAACTTATCAATCAACACATTTCCTTAAAGGACCATACCAGCGATTTTGCATGTTTAAGCCCAATACATATAAAACACCAAAATCTTATATTACTGACAACTAATTTCCAAAAAATACTGATGGAGCAGCACATTTTCAAATTGTTTTTCCCACCTCCAGGCAGCCATTTATTTCCATTCATTCCAGTACGCTACTAAAATCAACTTGTACAGAAATGAAATGTGCTTCAGAGAAGTATTATACATTGGGCTTAAATATGCAAACCTCAATGGAATGAAAAAATAAAAATCATAAAAATGGACTTGTAAGTAAAGTCTTTGAGGATCTTCACATTTTCAGGTCAGTTGGAGGATTGCACTCTTACACTAAATTCTTGTACCCATTTTTTTTAAAAACCTGCTTTATATGTGAATAATTCACCAGAATAACAGAATTTCCATAAATTTAAATTGTTTTGATTGCAAAAATTTCCAGAGTCACCTGGCTTACCACCAGGGGGCGCTCCAAGTACCTCTGGTGGTATTTGTACTGCAATTTGAGAACCACTGAGCTAAAATAAAGCTGAGATAATGTTTTTTCAACCTGACAACAGCAACTTTCTATACATAAACCTCATGTTGAATAGAAAGTCTTAAAAGACCATACAGGTGGTTTTTACATGTTTGAACACAGTAAATATTACCCACATACATGTAACATTTCAGTGGTATTTTCCAAAGCATACCACTGGAAATTAACTTCAACAAAAAAATAAAAACTGAGATGAATTATCTAACTCGAGCATGTTTCAAGTCTTTACAAGTTGATTTTTATAGTGTACTGGAATGAACTGAAACCAATAGCTGCCTGGAAGGTAGGAAAAACAATTATACAATGTAGCTCTAGTAGTATGCTTTGAAAAATGTTTTTGATTAATGTGATGTGTATGCGAGTAGTATTTATTGGGCTCAAACAGGTAAAATCACTGCCATGGTCCTTTAATCTGCAAAGTAACTAGTAACTACAGCCATCAGATAGGAGTTGTAGTGAATGTAGGGAAGCAGAAGTACAAAGAAACACAAATAGCCTAAAACGTACTTAGGTACAGTACTTGGGTGAATGTATTTAGTTATTTTCCACTTCTGCTAGTTGCAATTGAGACAGGAAGGAAAAACCTTCTGACTGAGGCGGCAAATCAAAACTCATAAAAGTGACTGTAAAAGGTTTTATGTTCTGTCCGCTGACAGGCCACTTTGAATTGTCCCTTTCAACATAAAACTCTTTCTTGTGTAACTGTCAGATTTTACAGGTCAGTCAGGTGTTGTGGAGTGTACTGCTGAGACATCAGCAACGGGAATATCCAAGCAACACCTTCAAACATCATTGCTCAGAAGGGAGATAAACCTTCACACCAGCTTCAGCCACAAACAGAATGTGTCATCACATCTCAAATATTTGTTACTAACATGTACAACACAAACACATGTTACTATTGATGTGCTGTGCTGAACATAAAAAATTATGTTCTGAAGTACTTTTGTAAATGTAATTAAGTGTGCGGTTTGTACATGAGCATACAATGTTTGTGTTGTCTCCCGTATAACACTTTACTGTACATATGTGAGTTTTGTAGCATTACATGTTGTGTAAATGATGTACATGTCCTAAACAAAAATATAAGGTGCTAAACGAGAGGGTTGGCTGAAAAGTTCTGAGCTTGTCATTTAAGGAAATGAAGAAGGGCTATATTTTATGTAATAATATAATTACTTCGGTGTTTTTTCTAAGCAGAGGCTCCATATGTTGTACAAGATGGACAAAATAGGCCTACATACAGCGTTATGTACTTGCTGTCTTCTATTTATGATTGTGACTTTATTTAGTCACTCACCCTCACCTGATTTGTCCCCTCAGACTTCCAGTTCCTTCGGAACATTAAAAGTTTTTACTTAGAACCTCTATTGCCTCAGGAAATGACATCATATCAGTGTGGAGGATTTTAGGATGGTCAAGAAAAGGACTTCTATTGTAAAATCCCTCCAGCATTTTGAGAGAAGTGTGTCAAGTTGGAAGGAGATCATGTGGAAACATAAGTCATTATGAAACCTCAGTGCTAGGCTCAGAACTAATCAATCAACCTTTGTATACAACACATGTATTATAAATGTATGAACTTCATGCCCAGAATTTCTAAATTTTTTGGGTAATAGTTTGTTCATAGGTGATCCTGTTTGTGTAATTCCTGTATATACAGTAATTGTGTGAATGTGAGTGTGTGTGTGAGAGAGAGCGAGTGAGGAAGGGAGAGAGAGAGAGAAAAAGCGAGAGGGAGAGACTTTGAATATGCATATTGCATATAAATATCTGTTACATGATATGAATTATGAGCAAATCTATTTGCTTTCTATTTCATATGAGGTGTAATTTATCTTTTATATAGAAAAATACTCATAAAGTAGTTTAAAATAAACAATTAGAGGTAATCTGTAAATATTCAGAATTTTATTGAACTGAAAAGCACTTTTTGTTACAAAAAAAAAAAAAANAAAAAAAAAAAAAAAGGTTTTATATGAGCTTGCCTTAAATTTAATGGTTATTTGTGCCAGTGTATTTTGGCAGAACTATATTTACAGTAAACCTTATCCAACAAATCAAGGTACACCCCACACACAGCAAACAGAAACAATGATATCATAGGAGGAAATGCTCTAATCCTGTTTAGTGAGGATTAGGCCTGTACGGAGGCTGAGCTGATTACTGTGTCTGTTTGACAGGTGGATCATGCATGAAACATCCATTTTGACACATCGACCTGAACACAGGCAGCTACCATCCACTCACACAATGAACAAAAGCAAGAAGGTGTGAGTCAGCACGCCGCAGAGAGAAAGAATTAAAGAGGTACACAGCTTCCACGTGCAGAAAGGTGCGAGTTTTTAGGGGTGTACATTACGTAAAAAACCCCCCAAGCAATAATACAGCAAAGCTTAAAATACACACAACAGCATTTAATCTTCGTCAGACACGATATTATCTGGTGATTCAGAGTGAATGTTGGTTTTTGTGATGATTTGTACGATGTTTGTCAAAGGCTGGTCTGTCGAGATGAGCAACAATGAACACCAGGCAGTCCTTTTATGTTTTCTCTCCTATTTCATTTTGTATTTCCTGGAAGACAATAATTGATCAAATACAGATTGCGTCAGTGTTGACTTTTTCCCTAACCCTGTGTGATAGGTTATGTGGATAAGGCAATATGCTGGTAAAGAAACAAAATTGCATGAGTGTGTATGTGCAAGATGTGTTTACCAAAGGCAGAGAACATTGTACTCACAGAGCAGATATCGTATTCTTTCCTTGCCAAAATGTTTGATTGCTGTGGAGAGCATTCGCATAAATTAAACAGGTTTCCTTAACAACTTCCTGTAATTCTTGGGAAGAGGTTTACTCACTCACCTTCCAATAAAAACACTGCAGTTGCCGCTGAGAGGAAACACATTTTGAGAACGTTCAGGTAAACAATCCGCTCATTAGGGGAAGCGTCTGAAAAGTAGAGGGAAAAATGTCCATAACCTACGAACAACACAGACTTAAATCAGGAAGGCTGGACTGGCTTTGGTTGGACATTCGCCTCCTCACTGGGAGGAGAATCATTTAAACACTGATTGGGGAAAATCATTGATTCATTCAACTATGTAGTAATGCAGCAATCTGTTGCCTCAAGTGATCGATGTCTGTCCCACATTAACAGTCAAGTAGGGCAAAAAGACTCCGCAAAGGACTCGATATGTTTGAAGCCCTGCTGGCCCTGATCTGAGCATGCTGTGAAGCTAGCTGGAAGAAGTTTTTATACGAGTACAAGCAGAAGTACAGCAGTGTAGAAAACCCAATAAAAATACATCATTCACAGTAAAATTATTACATGATTACTGGCAGAAAAATGTTTTCAAGTAGCCAAAGTAAAAGTACTAATTGTGAAGAAGAGCACAGCTTATTATTGCTATGAGGTTAAAAACCTTGTTCCTCCAGATGTGGGGATTTTCATGTTATCAGATCAGTTGAAGAAGTAAAAGAAGGTACAAAGGAAATAATACAGGATGGAAAGAAGGAAGGAAAGAAGGAAAATGTAAAAGAAGAAAGGGGAAAGAAATGTAGAAAGGACAGAGGAAGAAACCAGAAGGAAGGAAGAAGGAAACAAGCAAGGAGAAGAAAGTAAAGAAAGAAATGAAGGAAACAAAAGAAGGAAGGCAAGAAGGAAAATGTAAAATAAGAAAGGGAAAGGGAAGTAGAAAGGACAGAAAGGGAAGAAAGGAAACAAGGAAAGAAGGAAAGAAATAAGGAAAGACAGAAGGAAAGGATAAAAGGAAGGCAAAAAGGAAGGAAGGAAGGAAGGAAGGAAGGAAGGAAGGAAGGAAGGAAGGAAAGAAGGAAGGATAGAATTGTGGGCAGAAAAAAACAAGAAAAGGAAAAAGAAAGAAATAAGAGTATTAGAGATATTTTATTTTTTAGTAATAATTTAAAATCTGAAACTAAAGTAATAATTAAATAGTTACTGAAGCCATAAGAAAAATGGAAAGAAGGAAGAAAAGAATGGAATAAAAAATAAATAAAGAAATCAAGGAGGAAAGAAAGAAAAAAAGGTGAAAGCAAGAGAAATAAGAAAGGAAACAGGAAGGTGAGACTGAAGAAAATGGAAAGGAAGGAAATAATTACTGGTGACAAATTATGAGTATCACATGTATCGAATGCAAAATGAGATGAGAAGTAACTGGTCAGATAATGGTGTAAAAAGTACGTCTGAAATACTCAAGTAAAGCACTACTACTTCAAACTGACTGTATTTCTGTCCCTGCATCAATGTCTCCAAGACAAGTCTCTGCATATTTACTGCACTGGAAGACAAAGTAACGGTGTTACCCCACGTGAAGGAGGCGGTCAGATTGGTGGTCATGGCAGGGTGGTCCTGCACCCCACAGGTNACCCCACGTGAAGGAGGCGGTCAGATTGGTGGTCATGGCAGGGTGGTCCTGCACCCCACAGGTGAAGGTGACCTCGGCGTCCAGTGACTGTTTCAGTGGGAGGGGGAAGATGCTGAAGAGGTAAACCTCCCGGCTGTAGCTGTCCCTCATCTGGAAACAGTTTGGGTGGGGCTGCGGCTTTAAGTTCAGCAGCCAGTCTGCGGACAGCAGGGATCCGGCGGTTGGGATTTTGGACAGGTTGCCATGATGAATGCTGCAGTAGCTGACTGACAGGTGATCGATTCTGGCTACGCTCTGGTAGGTCCAGGTGAGGGTGAGCTCGCTGGGGTGGAACCCCCCAGTGAGACAGAGGAGAGACCACTGACTGGATCGAGGGTTCGAAGGAATCTGGAGCAAAATTTGGGGGGCAGAAGGTGGCGCTAGAGGTGGAAAATTGATGATGATTATTATTATTACCAGTGCTGATACTGCATTTCCATAACTGCTGCTGCTCAATGAAAAGTGAGAAAATGCAAGAATCACGCTGTGTAGAAAATCTGCATGGCAGGAGAAATTCTGGTTATTAAAAAAAAAAATGGATGGAAAATATAAAAATACAGAAAGCTAAATAAATGAACATAATTTACTGGAATAAATAAAGAGAAATGCACCAGAGGACAAATGAGGAAATATGAGAGTAAAAAATAGAAAACTGCTGCCTCTAGTACATTAGTTCATTAGTACTCTCAGTACTCATGCTGCTACTATATCACTATTAGTATAACTACTGCTGCCACAACTACCTCTATTATTTCTACTACTACTTTTGATGCAACTACTAAAACTACTACTACTGCTACTACTCTTATCACCACTGCTAATTCCATGACTACATATTAGTATCACCACCACTACCTCTACTACACCACTCAACTAATACTAATACTACCACCACTACTAATACTGCTGCTTCTACTACTACTACTACTACTACTACTACTACTACTACTACTACTACTTCTTCTGCTACTGCTGCTTCTCATACTTTTACTACCACCACCACTACTAATACTATGGCTATCATCACTACTACGAATACTATTACAACTATTCTAATACTATTTCTACCATCGCTACTCCTACAACCACTACTACTTTTACTATTGCTGCATCTCATGCTATTATTACTACCACCACACTACTACCATCTATCACTAGTACTACACCTACTTCTGTTACTACTGCTGCTGGTACTACTACTAATATAAATAATCTATATCTTTGTGCATCATTTCTTAAACAAATGTAAAAAAAAAAAAAAAAAANAAAAAAAAAAAAAAACATGCAGAAACTGTTAAATATCCATAAGTAAATAAAAACCTGCATTACCCATGGTTATTTGGTGCCATCAACATTGCATCCAGCTAAAATCTAAAGGAAGCATTTCTTCTGAAGGATTTCCACATAATAATTTGGCCATTCCTCCCTGCCTTGTTTCCTGGTGAGTTTCAATTCCCTGGGCAGGATCGATACACTGTAGTACGCCTGGTGCCGGGGTGATTATTTCTAGATCTGTCATGAACCTGCTCAGGCAAAAAGATGAACTCTGAGGGAATTTCACATGACTAGAATTTTTATAGATTAAGCCTGGCCAGACCTTTTATGTTGATTCATCATCCACGCCAGCGTTTTCATCGCACTACACTTTATGGTGCACAAAAGATACAAATAAGATACAGTAATTACGAGCTTGACAACATGACCAAGTGGATGAGTTCATTTCTCACCCAAGACCATGAGCTCGGTGCCATTCCCATACTCTGGATCTTTCTGCAGGACGTTCACCTCGCAGCAATACCACCCAGAATCCTCCAGTGACACCTTATGGATCACCAGCGATGAGGTTTGGTTCTTCTCCATTAGTGTGGTCCTGGATGACCTTTGGATGAGATGCTTCTCTGGCTTCATTTTGAACCACTGAACCCCGTACTTCAGGGATTCCACTTTGAAATGACAGGACAGGGTTGCCGTCTCACCCCGCATCACACTGAGAGAAGGAGGGAACTGTCTCACCCTCAGTCCCTCTGCTGCAGCTGTCAGGACTAAAGACATGGCTGTTAAAACAAATTATCGTACAAGGAAGTTTAAAAGTACAGACAAGACGTGGGGAGACTGCAAATACTTTTAATGTGTGTTTTAGTACTTTGGGTGACAGTTTGCCACATAGAAAAAACAATTTAGAATCAATTTAGCATCATTTTACAACTCACCTAACATTTAGGCAACACCCCCTAAGTGATAAAACCTCACAATCCAAAGTACTTCAACAAAGACTGATGCAGACATAATTTACTGCAACTGATTTCTACAGCTACTGATTTTATTTTACTGACTTTCTGGGTCTACTTAACACAAATGTAGGATGATAAAATATTCCAGATAAGTCACTCAGAATCAGTGTTTACACAAAAAACAGATACTGTAGCCCAGACTCCAAAAACATATCTGTTTGTTAAATTATTTTATTCTTTAATGCAAGAGAAGATGATAAGAGATATTTCAACACAAATTTAATCCAGTTTTTGAGGGCAGACAATAGTACCGGCTTGGTCAAAAACAGTAGATATATACAAAAAAGACTGTAGCTCCTTATATTGTTACCTCCACTAAGGAGGTTATGTTATTGTCAGAGTTTGTCTTTTTTATCTATTTGTCAGAAGGATATTTCAAAAAGACAGATTTGGATAAAATTTTGTAGATAGGTGGGATGTAGGTCAAGGAGGAGTTGTTTAGATTTTGAAGCACATTTGGATACAAATACACAGTTTTTCATATTTTTTAACATTGCCGTATAGGGCACTTGATTAAGACAGAAATCTTAATGAAAAATGATGAATCAACAGGTGCAATTTAGTCCAGATCCAGATTTTGATGCAGATCTTGTGGCTCAAAATATATCCCTGCACAGAAGACTGTTTGGCCTTAGCAGAGGTATTCACTCTCTGTGTACTTTTTTATGTAATGGAAATATATATACAATATATTGGGTTTCATTCCAAAAATGAGATTTGAAATTGGTGCTCTTGCAAAATAATTAATGCAAAAAGTAGAGCAGTTTGACCAAAACAAAAATATCCAAGGATAGAATCAGCATGAAATATTAAAACAGAAATAAATTAACATTTACTGAACAGATTACCATAAAAATCAATCATTACTGATTTGTTTTCACACTGACCTGGTATTTGTCCTCCCATAAATAGAAGCAAACACAGGTAAGGCAGTTTTTCCATGCTGTCATTTTTCACTCCGAATGCTGAGATCATTTCTCAGGCTCTTAAGTTTGAAGCTTGCTGTGCTTTAAAATGTGATGCTGTCAGCTTGTTTTTTCACATTATGGTTAGAGGTGATGGTTCATTAATAGGTCATGCTTCAACAGAAACCTGAATCTCAGAGCCTGTTGGGGTGAAGAAAGTACATATGTCAGTGTCTTGGCAGACAAATAGGCACTCGGCCTGCAAGCTGACAGAAACCACAGTGCAGCAGTAAGCAAGTCCTTCTGATCTAAACATTTTCCTACGACTTTCTATTTTACTCTACTGTAGTCCCAAGACAAAACAATATGATTTGTCAGCTACTAATTTCTATTTTAATAAATCACATATATAGTTATATTTTTTGCATATGCAGCATTCTGCAGACAATTCTCAGGCCACTGAAGATTTCAAAGTAGAGCTAGTTATAAGTGCTTATTAATCATTTGAATGTTTTATTACTTAACAATGTAAAATATATAACTAAACACAAAGAAATTCAAATGGACTGAAAAGTAAAGAAAACTGTTGTTAAAAAAAGTGTTTTGTATGCACTTCCTTTTTCTTAAATTCAAAACATTTCCTATAGAGGATTTATAGCTTATCACTGAATTTGAATTTTCCATAAGTTTTAAGACTTTGGCTTCTATTGGTGTTTTTCTGACTATGACAGTTTTAACATCTGATTTTCCTATGTGGCTTTAGACTTTTGCATGGTACTGTAAATACAACATAAGCCCAGGTTATTGATTTTATTTCAGAATAGGAAAAAATATACTCTTGCTTGATTGAAATGAACTTGAGCTCCAAAGCTCCAATCTAAGTTCAACACACTGAAAGCCAAATATATGTACTTAAAATCCTCTGTAAAATAATTTGTATCACCTAGTTAACACAAATAAGAACTTACTCTGGTTATTATAATGCTTCTATAATTATTTACTGGTTTTTGCTGTTCATTAAGTTGAAATAATTAAGTTGAGGGAATATAAAAAAATTAAATTTTCCTGTTCTATTTAGCTTTTATGAGCTAAAATGAATTTGGATACAGTATTTATCCAAAGAGATAAAATTATTCTATTCTCAGTATTCTGATTATGAGCCTGATGACATCAAAGCAAAAATGAGGACTTAAAAAAAATTATTATTATTTTTTTTTTAAAAACTTGGTTTTGCACCATAAAACCTGTATCATTTGCTGACTTACACAGGCAGTAAGTGTCCAACTTTTATCTTTGCAGCTGACCTGCAAAAACAGTGGCAGCCTGGCACAGCGCATGGTGACCCGACAGCAAAGATAAAGTCACTTTTCTGCAAAGAGAATTCTTCTAAATAAGACAGTTGAAGTCAGAAAGTGAGTTTTAACTCCAAAGAAGATGATGTGGTGAAGTAATATTTACATCATCTGTATCAATTAACAATCCCAACAAACTCCTGCAGATAGATTAAGCACATCTGTATTATGGACCAGTGAAAACTGCATTACAAAGGGATGTTTTTCTTTTTCAAATGGTGTGTATGTGTATACATACACTTTTCTATTGTATATACACTGAATATATGCTATATACAGTAGTACAGAACATTCACACTTCCAGGTAATGCATATTTGATAGGAAAATAGACTTTTAAAATCCCAAAATCCCTAAACTGTCTAGACTAAGTGTATATTTATTAATATTTTATAGTCCTATACTGTGCTCTATTTTTCTACTGAGTGAGTGACTGAAATCTACAAAACTTCCAATAAATATATATTTTCCAGAATATGATACAGAAAATGCTGTGCGGTATGTGACGAATTGGAACTAGCAGGAATAAATGTAATATTTTTTTTTCCTGTACAGGCTGTGACATTGATGTTGAACAGGAAGATTTGCTATTGCATGGATTTAGTGCTATCAGGGGAGCACCCGCAAGTAGTTTCAGTTATGGATTAATTTGCTAATTAATAGAATGAATAAAAATGTGGTCGTGTTTGAACTGTGGACGGATGCTACACCTCCATTTTGGTCACAACAAGACAATTTTAATTAAAATGGACTGTGACAAACAACTTAAGGAAAAATTATTGTCTAATTTCCAATTGATTACTGACTGGTCATTTTGGTGATTTAAATCACTAATTGTAATTACACACTGTAAATCACGCAAGTCAATTCATCAAACTTCACATTCAAACATTTCAATAAAAACTGCCGACACAAACCTGCAAACGTGACAAAAGCAGAGGCTCCTACTCAGCAGGAAACAAAAATCAAGCCGAGCTGAAGAAACTCGCCTGCCCTCACCTCCTTTCAAACCACAGGGGCCAAGAAAGAGCCCCGCTTCCAACAACAAACCACACACAATGTCTTCTGTTAAAAACAAAATTGATTTTTATTTTTTTTTGTCTCCCTCAACTTGATATCATTTGTAACTTCACTTCATGGATTTTGAAAAANAAAAAAAAAAAAAAAAAAAAAAAAAAAGGAGAGACATACATTCTGAAATGAAAGTCCAAGAGTCCAAGACGAGTTTGGTGCATTAAACGGATCAACAGAAGCAGAATCATCTCTTTGCAGCACAGAACATCTGTCAGGCTGGAAGACAAATGTTTTGCTCTTTTATTTTTTCGGTCCTTTGTGGTTACATTGATGAGATCTCAAAAAATGTCACATAAACTTCTGTAAGGTCTGAACACGCATATACCTTTGATCATGCCCNTCATTACGGGGCTGGATACACACAAACACACACAGATGGACAAGTACATACACCAACGTAAGATGCCAGAGTGGGCAAACCTGGAGAACTGAGGGGTGGGAAGGCAGAACTGGTGCAAAGCAAGAAGGCAAGAACGAAAAAAAGGATGGGGGGGNAGAGAGAGAGAGAGAGAGAGAGAGAGAGAGAGAGAGATTCAGTATGCTTACATGCACAATGTACATGGCGTGTTGCATATGAGGAGAGTGCGCTAGATGAGGAAATCCACATGTAAGTATCTTACTCCTATTATAACAATTACATGCTTGAGTAAAGTGATTTAGTCACATAATCTGTTACTCAGGATAATCTTACTCCATCACAGCGAGTTCAATCTAATTATTATGGTGTTTTGCTTGACGTTTAAAAAAAAAAGATGTATTGCCTCAATCTGAAAGTTTTGTTTTAATGTGCATGTAAACATACTGAGTGTGAGTGAGAGAGAGAGAGAGAGAGAGAGAGAGAGAGAGAGAGAGAGAGATTGGTTCGACACCCTCAGACTAACCATGGTTAGTCCTCTACTGCCATTTTGCCAAATGAGGGAAGATGAATTTTTTTCATTACCCTGCAATATGTCTGTTCATATCTATTGGCCTCTTGAGGTACACAGCACATGACCAGCTCCTGTCATACATTCTGTTATGTATCTCAGCCTCCAGCACATCTTACACAGTAATAAGACATTTCAGCTTGCATCAGTGACTTCATCACAGCACAGCATCCCTACCTTCTCATAACTGCTATATAAATCAGCACAAAAACACCAGTTGGTGCTGTCACTTGTGAAAGAAATCCAAGTGTCCCTGTCAGTTCTCAGAACCACAACCAATATTTACCCCTCGGTTGATTGACAGGCAAAATGCCAGGCGTGGGCTGGTGATTCAGAGAGGCCAAGTAATGGGACTCTTTCTATATTGGAGATATGAGGTGGGCGACTTAATGACGAGGAGAAACGTGGTGGACAAATGCTTCCATTGTATGGCCTGTTTAGAGGCTGCTTCTCAACTGGGGAGCAAGCGTGCCGTTAATTAGCCTGCCATGTTTGTTCTTAGAGGGGTGAGTGATTGACAAGATGCCATCTGCGGTTGTAGTGAGGATGAGGGCAAGGAAGGCTGATCTGTGGCCCAACGTCTTTGCTGTAAGCTGAGGGTTTAAATATATACAACACACATGAACTGGATGAAGAGCACAAAGAAGCAATTCAACTACACCATTACCTATCTACCTACCTACCTACCTACCTATCTATCTATCTATCTATCTATTGCTTTTCTATAATGACATCTTGCCATTAGCAGAATTAATGAACAGATTTGATATCTTTTCAAACACCTGATGCATGCTCATCTTCATCGTTTTCAAGTCTGTCCTCATCACAGCCCTGTCTAGTATGCTGTATACTAATGAGCTCATTAGCTGTAGTAATGGAAAAGTACTAAGGTCTTAATAGACTTGCAACATTGACTTTACCCATGAGAACTGAATGAGCCTGGAGATGGTTGGTAAACAATAGATAATTAGGATAATATATGGGAATTAAGCGTGCTTTACTGTAAAGAACATGAACGGGAGATTTAGAATGATAATCATTCATAAATAATTGTCACTCTCTGTGGTGTATCCTCCGGCACTGCAATGTTGGTAATCTGTCATATTATTAAAATATTACTAACCCTCCGCAGTCGAAAGTCACATTGACACATTGTTTGCTGATTTTTGGAGACTTTCCTTCATTTTCCAGAATATTATAGCATCAAATAAAAACTTTTTATAATTTATTTTAGGCTTGTTTGCTCAAATTTTTCAGATTGTGTTTTGTTTGTTTTTTCAAGAATGAAGAATTTTCAAAAAAAATACAGTATTTGAGACTCCAGAGCATTAATTTCTAACTATTGTATTGCACATTTATACCTTTTCTTGCATATTCTGCTTAGTATCCAAACAGCAAGTGTGTGTCAGACATAAGCCTCTAGATACACAGCATCAGTAGATGCTGACACGAGCAAACGTAAAATGAATCTGGTTACACTTCTGTCATCACTAATAAAACACAATGTAATATATTGCAAGACAACAGCATGCAGCCAATTGCACATATAACATTCCAGTTATCCCCTTATATTATATAGCAAAGCAAAAAGACAATCCCAGCCATAAGACTGACTCAAATAGTAAAACAATGATTAATCCTACATTGCCTGGACCTGAATTATAGCTCTGAACACTCACTTTACTGAGCTGACATTATAGCTAGCCCAAATAGTTTCAGAAAAGGGCTCGAAATCGATGCACAATTAGGGGTGTCTTGTATCAGGCATGATGAATTATACTCTCTGTTCTTAGCCTGGTCTATAGACACTTGATCAATCCTACTTCTGGGGGCCTAGTAATGCTGGCTGGGGAAAAATTGCTCTATTCCAAAGCCATTCAGTTGATTGTATTGATTAACCATTGCAATTTGAATTGAAAGTCTGTAAGAAATCTGGTCTTTGTAGTAAGTGTGTAAAGAAAGCTGCAACCATGTATAAAATTAGGAAAAGGGAACATTCAAATCTTCATTGGGTTTTTTTTTCCTAAGGTCTTGGCATTAAAACTTAATAATTATTTTACAACTACAGTTTAATGATGATGTTCTATTTGTCTATTTACACTAAAAAGCTGCATTATCCATCTCTCAACAACAGCACCGCTCTGTAAAATCTGTACATTTGACAAGCCCTGCTTCTAAAATCTGTTTTAAAATTGTACCGTTATGTACTCACAAAGAGTCATATACTCATATATAATTATACATATATTTTATCATCCATTTCCAGCTATGTCACTTTAGATTTTCACTGAAAAATGCTCATTAGGAACAAATTGATTTAAATCCACTCCCATTGCTTACAGTAAATTTAATATGCTTCCAATAACAAAGAAAAATGCAAATAAGATGATAATTATGCAGCTCAAAGTACAGCAAGTAAAAAAAAATAAAAAAATAATAAGTTTAACTACAAAATGTTTGTATTGCATGAGCTACTTTTACCACCTGGATTTTTCTATTGATTTTCTCCTCTGCTTTTTATCCACCTTTTAAAGGAGACATGTTACAGATTTCTACATTCTTATTTTCATTTGGGGCTCTATTTTGAAACCTTTGCAATGGTTAAATGTGCACAAAACACACTGATTCACTTTTACTCTCCCTGCTGCAACACTTCAGTGCACACTGATTGAAAACAGGTAATTTTATGCATTCTCTTTAAAGGATCATACTGGTGATTTTGCATGTTTGAGCCCAATAAATACACATACATGTTACGTTACATTACTACCAATCATTTTCCAAACATGCTATATAGTGGTGGATTTAAGAATTGATTTTCCTATCATCCAGACAGTCACTGATTTCAATTCATTGCAGTATGCTCTAAAAATCAACTTGTAGAAACTTGAAATATGCTTGAGATAGGTCATCTATCACAGTGATCAAAACATCTATTACATGCTTTGTCAAAGTAATGTAATATTAGCTTGTAACATGGATTCAACACATAGAAGGAAATATATGTCTCCAGTAGAAGACTGCATTTAGCAAGAAAATACAATGGCCGTGCCTTCTACAATTGTGCATAGTTTTAACTTCTTGTTAAAAGGCATCTTTTAATTTGATTTTAGGGGATTTGGTAAATGACACATTAACTATAAATTACACTTTTATGTTTTGAAAAATGTATGTAAAATGTATACAGGTAGTATTTATTGGGCTCAAACATCAAAAATCATCTGTATGGTCCTTTAAGCCCCCCATCTGTAAAAGCCTGCTCTTCTAAGTGGCCAGCTGTATCAGAACATCGCCCATGGACTGCAAAAAATAATGCTGACCAAAGACTAGCTAAACTTGTATTTTGTGGGTGTGTCTAACCAGGCGTGTAGGTGGGTAAAATCAAATGTCTTATACATTGATGTCAACATGTTCTGGCTTATTGGATGCAATTCTTGCATACTCCCAACCATATTACAAAATGTAGGAAAATAAAATAAACATATGTCCCCTTTAAAATTCAGAATAAACATAATTAATGTAAATAAAAAATAATTGAAAAATTCCTGGATCATTTTTGAAAAATAAATATTTATCATAATTGCCCTACTCTATGTAAACCCAGTATTTAACCTTTATAAGAAACCCTGGCAGAAATAAAACTACAGTTTTCAAAGTGCAATATGATCAAATGTACTACACTACACACTAGCTCTATGAGGTCTGAAATAAAGTATTATGGCAACTTATTAAAATAATTTCTGTAAACAGATCAACAACCGCCAGCTACAGGAGCCAATCAACATCTTCTCATCAGGGTGCAGCGAATACAATTAGAGCAAAAGTCTTGTTTATATCAGTGTAAACTCATTGAACTTGTCGCAATGTTATTTTTACAGCTGAAGTAGGGCAGACAGTGTTTGTGATCAATGCTGTGTTAATGCTATTCATATTACATAGTGTAACCATAAATAGTGTGTGTACACCCTCCCCTGGGAGAAACCACAGCGCAAACGTAATATGAGTGTGTCTGTCTTCTTCCCTAAATGGAGAATTCACTGTCTGGTGGGTGTCATCCCATCTCCCTCTGACTCTCAGATTATGGGTTTGTATTGTCAGGGAATCCTCCCACAGGCCCTCTGGATCAGGCGCTCTCAACAACATCCTCACCAAAGGATCTGCTGCCTCCTTGCCTACACCCTTCTCGTCCTCCTCTCTCCCACCTCCAGCATGATTCATTGACATACATCATGACTTAGAAAAACATGTTATTTTCCTCCGTCTGTATAAATTCCCAAGTTCCCCTCCTCCTGGACCCTTTATCCATAAATCTGAACACATGTAACTTTTTTTTTTTTTCAAAATCCATCCATACACTAACATTGACGTGCTTTTTTCAAACCCACATTGAGAAACATGACCATGTTTTTTGTCCATAGATTTTGATCTTTTCTTCTGTTTTTGTTCTTTTTCTTCATCAAGGACAGAATTATGTACATACAGATGTTATAAGCCACCGGCAAATCCAGTGGGGTGCTGACATGGAAGAGTGTACAGCGTGTGAGCAAAACAGAAAAAAACAGCATGAAAGACTGAGAAATGGACTGGATGAAAGTGAACAAGACAGAAAAGAAAATCACTGACCAAACGACCTGCTCTTGTGCTTAAAATGGAATCTGTCATTTTTCAGAGCAACAAGATGCATGCACAAAAAGTGTGTTTTGTCACACAGATGACCCAAAGACTGACTACATCGCAGAGGGCAAGACTTCTGAGTACAACATGTAGAATTTCAGATCAAGGGCCGTTTACACAGAGCTTCACAATCATTTCAGAGTACTGTACACATACAACAATAGACTTATTTGATATACCTTGTTAATGGCAAACTTTAAGATAATACACTACAGCTTTAACCACACCTAATACCTCTTGCACAGTTGAGTTTGGGGTTATTGCTGGTTTGAAACAAAATCAAACAAAACACATTCAACTGATTCAATACCGTTTCCCCTTTAAGCTTGCAGTAGTCAGGTTTCAACTGGGGGAAATCTATCCATATGCGTAGGTGTCTTACAGCAATTTTGCATTCAGTCACTGCATGCAAGTGAATCGGCTGCCACCATATTCAGATGCGGGCTTACCTCCCAGTGTTTGTGCTGTGCAGGGAAGTAGCTGGATAATTGCACCATGGGGGGTTTGTAGTACCCACGTCTGCATGTCACAAGTGTACACTAAAGGGAGTACTGGTGCACCAAGGCGAGGTTGTCCTTGAAGAGGATTCCTGTCAGTGGCAGGATTGAGCTTGATTTATGGGGGCCATCATCAGCTGGCAGGAGGGACAGGTGGAGCCCAAGCTCTTTCACTTATCCATCCACAGGTAATGGCTAATTACATCTTTATCTCCCTGCGGTCTGGCCGTACAGGAGCCACGACCAGAGACTGACATGGTTCCAAATCATTTATCTAGCTGGTCGGAGAAAGACACACTATGATAAGTAGACAAATATGCTGATTATGTGTGTGTGAGATGTAGTTAACAGCATGACAAAAAGTCCAAGACATAAATTATTAAAAATTATAAATTACATTATCATTCACCACTCCTGGACCTGGGTGAAATTATCCCTCTGACTGTTTCAAATGTGTTTTTAAAAAGCTTCATGGCAAAATAGAGCACATCACTTCGAAAACTTTACATCTTTTTTTTTTTTTTTNTTTTTTTTTTTTTTTTGTAATCGTTCAATGGGAGTGACTTCTCAGAGTAAAGTACAAAAATTATTTCTCCACACACAGCTCATCACCATCAGAGTTTGTTCTTTTTTTCTCACATGGAATTACTAGTCATAGTTATTCAAATACTTATTAACATCATCATCGGTAGTATTATTAACACCAAAAAAGTAAAAGCAGGTAACCTTGCAGAAACAGACACATCGCAGGGAGGACGGAGGGAGGGAGGGAGAGAGGGAGGGGAGTTATGGACTCACAACAGGAACATCTCTAACTGGTACATGCTATCAACAAGCGATGAGGAGGATGGAGCCGCAGCTTTGAAGCAGGAGATGTCATTGTCACTGGACAGTCTCTTCCTGCTTCTAAAGGCTGGAGCACATTCGAGGCTGATGGGAGATTTCGTTTTGGCGCCAGGCAACTGAGGCTGCTGGCTTGGCCTCTGGACTGCATTTATTTACACTGGGGAGGAAGAGGGAGGGGGGATGGAGGGGAGCANGATGCGACAGAGAACGCTGAACAGAGGGGCGGGGGCTTAAAAGGTCTGGGTAGTGAGGGGTCTACATGCGGAACCTTGGTGTTTACACCCCTCATGGGGGGAACTCAAGGGGGTAGTTAAGACTGACACCTTCACCACCCACCCTTTTATACATTTTGACATCATTCGGAGCAGTTTCACTGCTACACGGTTAAAATCAAAAAGCCATATGTGTGTGTGCGTGTGTGTGTGTGTGCGTGTGTGTGTGTGATCAGAAGGTGACACGTGACATGGCTTGGTGGACAATTAGATAATTTTGTAAAGGTCACATGACCATCAGTATCCCATTACAACTATAATTTCAGTAAATATCCACCATATTATTGTTATTTTATCATTTCCATAAGGCAAACATCTTAGGTCAGTCATTAGTCTGTGTTATATTACATAAATTATCATCTAGTTGTCAGATTATCTATTTTCTCACTGATCACCTACATAATAGTCATTAACATACACTCTCTATCAACATCAGCCCAGTGATACTAATGGAGGAAAACAAGGTGAGGAGGAA
Organism: Lucifuga dentata; assembly: GCA_014773175.1. Classification (NCBI taxonomy): domain Eukaryota; kingdom Metazoa; phylum Chordata; class Actinopteri; order Ophidiiformes; family Bythitidae; genus Lucifuga; species Lucifuga dentata. The sequence goes on along the minus strand of VXCM01000004.1, from coordinate 394,676 downwards.
GTACCAAGTCAGACAAATCTGCAAGGCATTTGGGGAGAGAGACAGGGAGAGTGTGTGTGAAAAGAGAGAGAGAGAGAGAGAGAGAGAGAGAGAGATAGTGTGTGTGAAAAGACAGAGAGAGAGAAAAGAGAGACAGAGAGAGAGAGCGAGACAGAGTGATGATGACAATGAAGCAGATGACAGAATCAGAGTGAGGGTACTGGGGATTGGGGCTAACGTGGTTGTATGTTTGATACAATGAGTCAGTGGCTCCTGGAATAATGCATATTCTTTTTGTCACAGTGATGGGTTCATAATTAAAGAATTTCATTTCCTTCTTCCTTCCATGGAGGGACGGGGGGNTAAGGGGGGATTAAGAACATTTCCGGGCAAATCTCTACACTTTCAGCAGAAGAGAAACAGAGAGGGAGAACCAGACAGCAAGGCCGACGTTCATCCCTGCGTGTAAGGCCACACCTTGTCCGTACACTGCCCCCGGCCCTGGATGAAGATGGCAGAACCAACCAGAAGACGAGAAGAAGAGCAAGGAAAAAAAGAGAGAAATGAAGAGAGAAACAATTTGTTTTGGACTGTTAAATTTTATCAAAATTTCTTTCCTTTGATCAAAATGAATGGGTTTTGGATACTAAAATAAGTGAAGTAATGTAGGCGTATGACATACCACTGTAAATTTTAAGATATTATTGAATTTAATAGACGTTGTTTTACCCTTGAATTACAAAGCCATACAATTTAGGATTACCACAATTTCCATATGATTCCAACCAGATTTGCTTCTTTGGGCTAAAAAAACTACTTCACACTTGACAGGACAATTGCAAGAAACATGAATTGATTTTCCCTCTTCCCATTTGTGCCATTAAGCAATATCCTGAAGTTCTGATGTAAAATTTCTCTGTATAGCACCTTTAACTTCGTAACAAAGGGATACAAAAGCAGCAAAACAAAGTCAGGGAAACAATGATAGTGAGGGAGAGCATATGAATAGAAAAGCCACAAAAGTATCTGATTATGTTCCGATTTCCCATGCCCAGTCCAGAAGGCTAAAGAGTTTGGTGTGTCCTGATGATGGCAGGGGGAGATTAGTAGGGAAAGAGGAGGGAGAAGGACAGATGATGGAGAGATAGGCTGACAGAAGTGGCAGCACTGGTGGAAAAAGGGAGCAGAAAGATGTATGGGTCTGACGGGGGAGTGAGTCATTGAAGGGAGACTGGCCGAGATAATGGGGAAAGGAATGAAAGAAGAAAAGGGATAGATGAAGGACTCACTTAAGATGGTAATGCTGAATGCACTAAAGGAGGGAGGGAGGGAGGGAGGGAGGGAGATGGGGAATGAAGGGGTAGGAAATCGCTCATTTGGGATGGTTAATGTGAATTGGGCTTGGAGAGAAATGACAACTTCTTTGGGTAAGGGGACAGAGCAGAGCGACAGTCTGGGTGCGTGCATGGGTGTGCATGCACGGATGTGTTTGGACGAGAGATGGAGGGTAAGCATGAATGAGCAAGGGAGATGGTAATATAGGCAGGCAAAGCTTTAATGGGGCGGAGAATAAGAAAATGGGGAGAAGGAGGGGAGGGTGGGTTGAAGAAAAGTTGTGCTGTGTGCAGAGCAAAAATGAGAAGAAGGAAAATCAGTGTCATTGCATATGTCTCGGTTTGTGGTTGCTTGTATCATGTGCATAAATATACGTCCATTCAAACTCTTGCATGTTGATTGATAGTATGGGTGTACTTGTGTGTTTTGTGAGAGCTGCACACGCATATTCACTGCTTCATTTTGTGCACCTGTACTTGGCTGTGTGCACTGTGTTGTTTTGGCGTGTCATAACTTACGAAATAGCAGCATGCTAGCGTTGGAAGCCCCCAGACGGTTTGAAGCGAAGCAGGTATAGTTGCCAAAGTGTTTCTCTGTCACATTCGTGAACAGCAACAGCGAGCGCGTCTTTTCGTTTTTGATCCTCATGGTGTTGTCATTCTCTACCGGCCTGGATGGCAGAGGGCAAGGTAGGTTGGGAGTGCAAGAGCAAAAGAAGAAGGCAGAAAGAGAGGAGAAAAGAGTGTGACAGGAAAGTGATATAACAAAAGTTAACATTGCGCCTCGTGACTCAGCCCGTGTAGGAGGATTTTTTTCATCTTCCTCTCCAGGGACAGCCACATGACACACTCCCACTCCGCGTGCAGTCTCAGTCTCACCTTGTACTAATAGAGAAATCTAACAGTCCATAAATAACAGCAACCTCCTGCTGGGGCCTATTATACTCTATTAACAGCTCTCTCTGGCTGACACAGGTTTGTCTAAGTACAACTGCCTCTCGCCTTGTCTGTTGCCAAATCACCTTAACTCCTCCGCTCTCTGTGGGACTTTTACAAACTTGAAAGGGCAGCTTTTTGTACATATAATAGAGACTAAATAAAGTTACAACAAGCTAATATTCCTCCAGTGGAGAATTTAAAGATATATATGATAGTCTAAGAGCTACATTAAGCAGTCAGGTTAATAGATGATAGCCAAATGTCAAGCAATTAGTGTAGAATTCCTGTGTGGTCTCACCTGTGGTCGTCTCTGTACCACTCAAAGGAGGCTGTAGGTACGGCCATGGCCTCGCAGCGCAAGATTGCAGTCTTGCCCAGCTGGGCTGGCATGTTCTTCACATCTGTGATCATGGGTGGGTCTGGTAGAGAAAATGAGGGAGGAAGGAGGACGGGATGGTGAACAGGAGGAGGGAATTCTCCAATTAGTATACATCTGCGTTCCCCGAGAAGTCGAATCAGGTCAGGCCAGGGCTGCCCACAAGGTCAAAAAACCCCAGAGAGTACAAAATTAAGATTTATGAATTCATACATAATAACGCATCTATTTCCATACATCATTAATGCATTATTGTGCTGTAACATGGGAGGGTCAGTGTGAGTTAAATTTTCAGCAATGGGGTCATTCCGTGTGGGTGCCTCAGAGAGTTACTTACAGTTAACGGTGACTTTGACCTTGCGCTTATCGGGTGGAGCCACCCCATTGTTGGTGATGCACTCATAGTCTTCGCCCTGCTGCCTCTTGATCTCTGTGATGTCTAGGAACTCCCCATCACTCACCAATCCATCTAATGGCATAAGGGAGATGTCAAAGGTCACTTCAGGATATATCAAATTCAAGGTAACCCATGCTATTTTAAGTTTTCTACAATGTTCTCTAATATGATTTAAGAGCAGCAGGAAGACACCAGTGCATATACCAAGATCCATGAGTATGGCATGAAAAACTACAGCCAACTCGTTTTGTCTTATTCACATACTGTATATAACAATAGATATCTGTGACGGAGAAAAATAGATTTCCTTCATACTCATACTTGTCATAATTCACATTTGTCCCATATACCCAAAGTAAAAGCCTCAAGGATGGTTTGTTCAGTCATTTGGTGCATCCTTTGCATAGGTGCAAAGTAAGAAAATGGGATTTGACGGTTATGACACTGTAACTCTTGAAGTCTTGAGGGAAATGTGAGCTTCACTTCTAAGCAGTGGACACAGCAGGGGAGTGACGGTTTGTTCACCATATTAGGTAGTGAGAGGAATATTGGGGTGTTATTTGGTGTTGACGAACTCCCAGGTGCTGCCAAAAGCGAATTAGTCTGTCTCGCACTTCAGCATTCGTTTGTTCCTTGGGCGACACACAATCACAGAATCTCTGCAGAGGAGCGAGTAGCGTTATTGCTTCTAGAAGACAGAGAGAGAGAGAGAGAGAGAGAGAGAGAGAGAGAGACCACCCACCCCCCTCCTTCCTTCCCACGACTCTCAGCAGCCAGCTGTCTCAGCCTCTGAAGCCATTAGGCCTTTTTTCTCCCCTTTACCCCATTAAAGAAGTCAGACAGTGGAACACGACATAATATATAATCTCATCACTAACAAGGAAATCCAGCTCTTAAATTGCTGCTCACTTTTCTCTTTCAAAGCTCCCCCTCTCCACAACCAATGTCAATCCGTGAACCTTCACTTCCCCTCACAAACACATAAACTGCTCCCAAACACATTTGTGAACAAACACACAAAAAAACAGCACTAAACACCACGATTATTCTTGTCAGAGATTAGCGTAGCGCTTCTAATTGAAGATTATACTGGAGGATTATTACTGCGGCTACTGAACTGGAGACGATTACTTGCAGCTGCAGCGACAGCAGCACAGACTGAGCGGCGAGCGACAGCCACCGCGATGGCTGCTCTTGCCACCCCAGCGAGTTGCGGGCTTGGGGTGATGGGGTGGGGNAGCCACCGCGATGGCTGCTCTTGCCACCCCAGCGAGTTGCGGGCTTGGGGTGATGGGGTGGGGTAGCGTCTTACAGCAATGTTATTCACTCATTCCATTAGTCTAATAAATACAGCTCTCTTGTGACATCTCTGTCAAGCAGGCAGAGAACCCAGCTTTGCTGGGGGGGGGGGNGGGGGGGGGGGGGGGCAGCAGGCTATGGCAGTGTAGAGGGCAAAGGGAAAAGAAGATAGATTCAGACAACCAGCTTTGGAGAACCACAGACAAGGCTGATTTCCAAGAAATAAAAGGGACAAAGAAAATAAAAATGAGAGAGATGGAGAGCTATAGAGCGAGCATTACAGACACAGAAAGTATTAATTTGCCTGAAAGAGACTGTGAGAGTGAGAGAGAGAAAGGGAAGCAAAGAGAGATGCTTATTTGGTTATGCGATGTGTGTAAAGCTGTTGGTTCTTTATGGACTTTTCATCACCTGCAACTACATGTTAATATGTCAGTGCAAAGCAGCATTCTGACTCTTTCCTGACTCTCCATCCCTTGAGATTTCTGGACCTGCATCACTCACCTCCACGCTGATGGTAGATCATATCTGACTGTCGCTGGCCCCTGGCTTTCCTACAATGATCTGTAAAATACAGCTCCATCAAACACTTATGGCCTTTGAGACAGCCTGACTTCTAACACCAACTGAGATAGTTGGATTGCACCTGAGAAGATAGGTAGGTGGGCGAATGAAAGGAAAAGAAAGGATCAGGGGTCTGGCCTGCCCTAAAGTTAAAGCTTGTCCTGTTTCCCCTGCAGCTTGAGCCTGACTCCATCATGAGGATACTTGATTTCTCTGCTCCTGCTATCCATTTCCATAACAAAACCACCGTCAGTGTAGGGAGAATCTGGTGTCAGGTTGAAACAACCAGTGGACAGGCAGAATCCCTAAAACGTTAAAGGAACATACTGGCAATTGGAGATGTTTGGGTCTAATATATACAATCCACATAGATGTTATATTACTGTCACCATGTATATTGTTTTTTTTTTTTTTTTTTTTTTTTTGTTGAAACAGCTTTATTTAACTGATCTAACATGGAACTGAATGGAAGACAATGTATGTCTCTGCCAGGGAATATAGTCTCAGAAAAGAAAGCTTTTACTGAGGAACGACTGCCCCTTCTACAATCGTGCATAAGTGTTAGAAGGTAAAACATTGCATTTTAAGGTGGGTGTATCACCTGAACTTTTTTTTTTGAAAAATTTGAGGATTTGAAAAAAAAAAAAAAAANAAAAAAAAAAAAAAAATAGGAAAATTAAATACGGTTTTATGTTTTGGAAATTGGTTGTCAGTATATATTGGGCTCAAACTCACATGATTGCCTGTATGGTCCTTTAAATTTGCAAGAGATAGGGACCAAAATGTAGCAAGGCTTATCCATGGATTACAGTATTTTCCCAAACTCTTTATTCCAATTGGTTTATTCCCTATTCTTCCCTCAGTTATTCCCATTCCACTCCTCCACCATTCATTCACACTAAGCCTGTGTGCCTGTGTATGTTTTAATGGATGGGATGTCAGACGATAAGGCTCTGATGCGCAGGCGTGTTTAACTGAATGAGCCAGAAGGCCTGTATGTGTCTGAGCAGGTCAGCTGATGGATGCCAGTGAGAATTAATGGATGTGATTACATCTGTACTATGGTGATACGAGGGTGGGGGCTGGGAAAAACAGTGTGGAGCAGTATCACTATTAATACGTAAATAAGAGCTCTCGGAACTGTAGACAAACTGCCAAAATAAAAGTCCTGGAGGGTGTGGATGCATGGGCTTAGTTTGCATTGAATCACTAAAATTGCTCCAATTGCTCCATTTTCCAGTTGCAGGCAAACTTTTCTTATCCATGATAGAAAGCCAGATCACTGCTCAAGCCCAACAAGACAGTCTGAGCAGTTTTGAGACACATCTTGACCCTCTTGGTGTTGTCCCAGATGTCCTGACATTTTTAAGCATGCTTGAAATTACCTGCAACAAATCTGAGATGCTCTTGCAGTTTGAGCAGATCTAAAACAGCCTCCTCCATATTCTGACTTTTCACCTCTTTTTCTGCACAAAAAGTTACAAGTTACGCACACATTACCTGAATGGAAAGCAGTTCCTTTAACTTTGTGTGTGTGTGTGTGTGGTAGCATTTGTTTTCACTTCTTTTGTCAAGTTTAGCAATTTGTCTGCGCTCAGTTGTGTAGTGTGCACACTGCAACATCATCAAGACATACGATTACAGGAAAGATTGTTGGGTAATTTGAGCAATTCAGCAATTTTGGGGTTTCTGAAGTTGCGTCATCAGTGCTGTCTGGACTTTTTGTGAGAATACCATAATAAACATGCGATCACAATTCACTTTCATTACCATTATAATGGTGGTATGATAGAATAGCGACCGGTGGATGAATTTTAGCAGGTCTACAGTATCTCTCACATCTGAAGTGGTGCAACTCCCACACCCCATCTCTCTCAAACACACAAATCCAACCTCCACCTATACTCCCCCCTCCCTGCCATTTCTTTATGCAGTCTCTGAGTAATGGGGACAGATGGCTGGCAGCTTCTTGCTGTTTCTTCAGGCTGCTCCACCACTCTTTCTTCACCGCCCCTGGTCCCCTGCAACTGATGACTTGGTTGCAGAGACTCCTACAGAATAGCAATGTGGCCTCTATCTTTGTCTGCAAACTGAGGGGCTATGGGAAGGGAGAGGGGAGAGGAAGTGTATGGTGGTGGGGGCGGTTAGAGGGGGGGAGGATTACTGCTGACAGAGGCGAAATGCTGTCGGCTTATAAGTGAGGACAACTGCACAGCGTTGTGATGTAAGGTTGTGTGTTCAAGCGTGAGACTGCAGGTGTGCTTGCTTGCATGCATGCTTGCTGTTTTTTTCTCTGGAATATTTGTGTGTATGTGGGTGTTGATGACTTGGCTTGTCCCTGCCTGAGGTAGAATAGGGTGGATGTTCACAGACAGCAACTCTGCAGAGGACATCACATGCACAGCGAGTGAAGGGACATGCAGAGAAGAGAGGAGGTGGAACAGGCCTCTAAGTTAGTCCAAACCTGATTTTTGGAGTACAGCAGTACAGTAGGTTGCGTATTTCACTGGCCTGAGGGTATTTACAGTATATACAGTAATTACATCAGGCTCAGTAGCTCTTCAGACTGACCCATTTATTATTGCTTGTCTTGTTGGTTCATTTGATCTATATGTTGCTGTACTGTAGCCAAACCACAATTCAACTATTGCTGCAGCATGACAGGAAAAGACTTTAACAATGACTTCTACAACACTAATGTAGAGCCTGGAAATCTGTAAAATAATGTTTGTTGCTCTGACAGTCAGCAGTCCGATCTAAGATAATATGAATATTTTAAAATCACACACTGTACATGCCCATATTACACCCAACACAGAGTATGCATCTAAAGTATTATTCACAGGGGAACAGTATTACCTGGGGATGTTATGTGTTTTAGATTTTACCCCCGATGTTTGTGTTTTGTGCAGACACATTCTCATGGGATACACAAAGTGTGTAGTTCACTCAGATTTATAGATGAACCCCCAGGCGTTGTCATAGGTCCCGGGCTTTATAAGCACGTTCCTTACCAAATGTGACAACGCATCTCATCCAGCTCATGATCTTTGCAGACACTTTGTTCTGCATTTTTTTTTTTTTTTTTTTTTTTTTTGCTGCTTCTCCAAATGGGTCTCCATGCTGCTTCAGAACTTTCACCAAAAATACTCAAAACTTGCATTTGATTATTTTACCACAGCCTCCATAGATTTGAACTGGAAAAGATGCATAAGGTGAAAAAAATTGACCCTACTTGCTGAAATGTTGATAAGATTCACATGGCTGTAATATCATCAGATCTGTGTTTTCTCAAATACCTTAGGTAATTTGTGGTGGAATTTTTACTTTACAAATTACAGATAAGGTATGTTCACACGGGATTAAGATCACAGACAACCTCCAAGATTATTACACAGGATCCACCCTATTATTTTAATCCCATGTGAGTCAGGCATAAGACACACAGACGTTCACATTCCTTCAGATGGGTCACAAAGATTCTGGGATATGTAGGTGGTCCATCTCTACCATGATGGACCATCCCCACCGATGTTGGCAAGAACAAAATTACATGAAGGGCTACTCACCACCAAAGCACATTGCCGCATAAAATGCATTATGAAACACTGCAATCTCCCCCTTATGCATCTTATCAGTGCTGATGCCGTGTTTTACTTGCTAACCAGTGAATGGTAAACAAGAAATTATCTTTTGATGACAGTAAACAATGAAGTAGAAAACAAATGACAGGAAACCTTGGCTCCAGCAGAGTCAATGCTAACAATTAGTAAGATGCACTGAGTAATAGTAATACTGCAGTATTGAGTAATAGCAATTTATGTGCCAAGCAGATACTCTGTTAATACAGCAGTACCATTACATTTGTAGAAACCCTAAGACTATACAATCTATAAGCCACAGAATATACTTGTCTCTGGACATTAGCAGCGACAAAGATGGCAACAGATGTGGAATAAATGCTTATTGATCAAATCAATTTTCTTTGACTTCATCCACTAAGCTTCCCATCATGGCCACCCTGAACTAGCTCCACACTGATAAGGCTAAAAATAACAGATCTACTGACAAACATGGCTGTTAGTGTCAGTTGGCACCATGATGCTCATTGACAGTGTGGATGAAGACAGATGCTGATGATTACAGATAGCGCTGTGGGGATAATTACGTGTAATGTGTGGGTATTTGGGACAAAACACTGGGATGTAGGGAAAATATTAGAGTATGAATCTAAGATGGAGCAGCCTAAACTGCTGGGTGACACAGGAAGGGGGGGATAGAGACAGACATGGACTGAATGCAGATAAGCCTTTATGCAGGAAGAAAAATGAGAAGACTATGACAGAACAGGATTAAGGATGAAGACTGTGAGATAAAGGTGAGGCTGTGAAAAAGAAATCTTTAGCAAATGAGAACGCTGAACTTACATTTCTGGTCTTTCCAGGTGACCGTGGGCTCAGGCCGACCCACTGCCAGACAAAAGAGATTTACATTCTCCCCCTCGTTCACAGACATGTCTTTGGAGATGTTGATGATTCTGGCCGGCACTGGAAAACAAGATCACGCTGTTAGAATATGACCTTAAAATCCCCTTTTATTTCATGAATCATTGATAAGGCATAGCCTTGCAGCCTATTAAACTATTTAAAGTATGATGCAAATCTCTGCACCTCAGACAGACAGGCAATCAGCTGATTAATGATCTGTGCCTAAACGCTTGCTCAACTGTGCCACAATATGCTTGACCACTACTTAAAATGCACTGAAAAATAAATTGCTGCAAATGTGCATTAAATCCTCTTCTTCTGACATGAATATAATTAGATCTTTAACAAAAAGGACATTTATGGAAGTGGAAGTCACAGAAGTTTTTTTTAATTTTTTTTTTACCTCTGTTGTTAAGTAAAAGGCCACTACTGAAGACTGTTTTGTTCCAAAGTCACATAGTAGTGTTGTAGCACCATGCATGTAGTTAGTTTAATAACAAGATGGTTGAATGTAAATGGCCCATTAACATTGTTTTAAATGAGCTTGGCCCTGAAACTGTTTTTTTGTGAGACATCGTCTGAGGATCCTATTTTTCTCAGTTTTGCTGGAATTGAACGCTTGCAGTGATAAAGTACAGATTCAGTGCTCTGACTTGGGGGTGTAATTATTTTGTGTGACATCACCCCTAGGGCTGAAATCGGTGGTGACTTGGACTTGGGTATATCTGGTCACCTGTGCCAGCATTGGACCCTGCAGGGGAAAGTTTTTATTTGGCTGCTATGCTGTGTAATTAGCGAAAGGCTGGGCTCTGCATTGTCTCTGCCACCTGTGAGCTGCGAGCCAGCCCTCATTTGCTTTCATTCCAACAGAATGTAAGTAATAGAGATTTACAGAGATTGTGCTTCCTAGTTCACGAAGGGGCGATAGAGATAGTGCAGATTGTGCTCCTCAGTTAACACAGGTTCTTACCAAAGTGTGTATCCTGCGTCCCAAAAATGGTGCTTATCTATTAAATGATTTCAGGCCAATAGCAAATAGCACTTATCTCCATTCTTGATAAAGGTGTGGAGAGAATTTTGAATAAGTTGCTTTTAACTTCTCCTACTGATTAACTTCATTCCCTCGAGTCTGCATACAAATGATCTAGAGCTGATGATGCAACTTCAGACTTTGTGTTGTGTATTACCTTTGTAAAGGCAATAAACAGCACAAAGTAAAAGCTGGCAGTAAAGGTAAGAATTATCGTTTCATTAAATAAAATTTAAAATCAAAGACTCCAATTTTAGTTTACTGCTGTTCACTGATGATACCGCTCTTCTTAGATTTCTGCATGAGGGAGGTATATTTTAATCATGTTGACAGATTTCACCCTTTACAGATCACTGGATCCCCTGTGGAAATAGTCAACGTTTTTAAAAATTGTAATTGATAAATCATGCAGTTAGCAGATTACATTTTGACAGAAGTTATGCAGATTGTATTTTCTTAAGAAGATGCATGATTTTAGTGTTACATATCAAAGCTGTTGAGGGTCTTTTAATCTTTTAATATATTGTGTAGTATAGAAATCTGCAATGTTAGAAATAAATGAAAACTGTTCAGAGTAGTAAATAATCTAGTGAAATTATTGGGAACAAAGCTGATGCATAGTGATCCTTCCCACCCTTTGCACCCAAAATTACTATAGACAGTTAGAAGCCACCAAAGATACATATGGTAAGTTGGTGATGCCAAATAAAATAAAATTTATTTAAGACTAGCTCAGTGCCCGTTGAAAACGTGCCTGTTCGGACTGGACTGAACTTTATGGTGTGCGCTGCAGCTTGCCATAAGTGCCCATGGAGCGGAACATATGCTACCGCACCCTGAGCATATCCTGCTGCGCGGACTACTTTTTACTGGCACAGCTCAATTCGAGAACCACTCATCCAAACAACTTCACATGACACTGCACGTCCTTGGGTCCTGAGCAATGAACCTGCTGAATTTCAACTTCACACAGTGCCAGGTTCTAGAGATGTTGATGCCACAGACAGAGATTTCTGTCTTTATAAGTTAGATGAATGAATAAAAAAAACCTCCCTGAGCTTCCCTATGCTTCTTTTCTGTGCTAATTGAAGCACCAAGCCATCTGTATTTTATAATGAATTGTTGTTTTTATAATTAGCCTTTATGTCTCTTAAAATAATGTGCTTGATGTCTTGTTCCAGAGGTGTAGTTTAAAATTCATATTATGAGTAGTGAAGTGGTGAAACTAAAGATGATTTCACATAAGTGGACAATAAAGTTCCTAATTAGCATACCTGTATATCCTCTTAAAAGCCTTCAGCTACATTCTACTAGTGATGTACAGCATAACTGCAACATACATTTTTGCACTGTCTACAATATACACAACTGAGACGTGCAGGGAAAAGGACTGAGATCCATCAGATGAGGAGCAGAGAGCCAATACATCATGTCACTCAGGATCAGTCCACCTCTCATTCACTTATCTGCTGACTTGATGACTGAGCTCCACTACTGGTTCTGCACTGTCAGTTATTTATTCAGGCAGTTGGACAACCTCCTGTGTACCTCATCTCCTCCACACACCTCCCCCTTCACCTGATCTGTCCAACCCCACTTCCTCTTTACAGTGGAGAGTAACACTAATAGGCCCTGTGGAGAAAACAAATGGGCTTGGACTCAGTTTTGTTATGGCATCAGGGAATCCAAGTGACTTCCACGTTATTTTTCAGGCTAGTTTTATTATACTCACGGAAACATTAAGACCTCATGTTAAATACAATCATGTAAAAATGAGTGAGCCTGTGTTTGATTAAGATACCACAACCAATCATAATCGGAAACATTAAGTACAAAGTCACCTATGATATATTGGTATAATCTATCACCACAAATTATTAACTATTTCCTTTGTGTCAAACATCAATCGACAACAGAAATGACTCCACACTTGTACTGATGGGAAAATGCACATCATTCAGTGCAAAAGGTGAACACATTTTTATTTTTGTAAAGCTGCTGAGTAACAATGAAATCTATCAGACTCTAGATACTGCATAGGATGCAAGTAAGACATTTAATTCAACAGTGATTTCTAAAGAATCTGAACTGAGCTGCCGACCTTGGACGATGAGGTAGACATGGGCGATGCGGGGCTTGTTATTGGCCTGGAAGGTGCAGGTGTATGGCCCCTCATCAGTTACTTGCACCTTGTTGATATGGATGGAGAAGTCACTGTTGTTACTGTTGGCCAGCGTCACACGCTTGTCCAGTGACCATTTATCTGTCCCCGTGAAAAGGATGTTGGAGCGGTTCAGCCAGGCCTTGTGAGTCACTTCCTCATCGATCTGACATCTGTGAGAGGACAGGAAGAGATCAACAGGTGAGAGGCTTGTTTGCCACGTTAAGTTTCGTAAATACTGATGCAGACGGTGTCAGGTGGTGAGAGTTGGTTTATCATCATGTCTTAGTACACCTGGGCCAAATGGTATTTGCAAAACTTTTCATGGTTTGTTTTAGACTTTACAGTGCCAGATGGGTTAGATGTGCCTCTGAGGGTACAATCAAAGCAAAGGAGTGAAATTTCACATGTTCCATGGGTGGATCAACATGGGTCAGATGATAAAAATGACAGAAAGCTCTAATCCACCTTTAAAGCATTTTGATAAATAATAAAAAAATTAAAAAATGTTGGTGCACGCCTTAAAGTAGCAACCGTGGGCCAAAGGTGTGACTTCAGTTCTTGGCTAGACCACTAGATGTCCTTACCCAGCTTCAACTTGTTAGGAGGCAATTCCTCTCTGTTTAATTGATATGACCTGGACAAATATCACTGATGAGGTCGATCTTACATTTCCTGCCAAGTCAGATCCAGTGACACCACAATACACATCAACTACAGCACAGGTTGGGCCAGAAAGTCTTTAAAAATGGACTACAAGACTCCAGGCTGATGCTCAGGCTTACACATAATCTCAGGGTCTCAGTTATTCTACAAGGTCAGGAATGTTTTTGACTAACAACAGATCTGTATTGTGAATATAAATAACAAGAAAATATGTTTAAATAATCACATACAAATGCTTTTTAAATCTATTTTTAACATTAATCACTTCTGCTCTGATGATGTTGCTACATGACTGCAAGCCCAGAGGAGACGAGCATCATAATAGCATCAAATGTGCCTCGTCTTAATGGCCCACATCAATGCCAACAGAACAGTATTGTCTCAAGCATTTATGCCACTTGGGCAAAACTGATTCTACATGAAAGTGGATTTTATTTATAAAGCCTTTTATTTATTTTTTTGTTAATCTGTTGTTTCCTGTCCAGTGCAGACTAACTTCACACATCTGATTGTGATACCATATATGCCACATCCCAACTACAAAACCAGTCCTATCTATCCAGTAAAAACCTGAATATACTTCAAAATATAGAAATACAACTTTTAGGGGAATGCAATACTCAACAGACGGTGAATCAGGGCCCTAACACAGACTTTTTCCTTTGTTTTTTCTACCTTTGATACCTCCCCATGGCTGTAATTGGTCCAAATATAACATGGTAGGTTGCGTGAAGTGTGTGGCCAGCAGGCAGTGCTCAACTTTTGTTTTGGTTCATTCCCTAAATTGTCTGCTGTTGGAGCGAAATGTCTGAAATCTGCATTTTTCGAATAAACTATAAAATTCTCCATCCTTCCTCCTCTGATTAGAGGACAAGTACCATCTCCTTCTCTGTCTTCTTTGCTTACTTCTCTCTCCATCAGCATAAACAGAACTCCGGTTCTTAAGAACTGTATGCGCGTGGTGTTCCAAGACGTGTTCACCAGCCCGCTTTATCCTCTTTTCATCGAGGTAGTAAGTCAAGGAACTATACTGGGAGCTTAACAGAAGTAAAATGTGGTGTGAAGAACTGAAGGAGATTTCCACTACCTTCAATTTCTAGTTTGATATTATATGTGCCCTATGACTGATAAATCTGTGGACTCGATACCAAGGTGGTCTTTCCCCAGAAACAAGAGCTGCAAAGCTTCACTGATAATTCTAAAGGATACAAAAGGTGAATGGTGCAAATGTTTAAATAAATTATACAGACTCAATGTCTTCATGGGGTCAGCGAAACAGCTTCAGGCTACACACCATCTAGATGACCTTACAGATACACATTCTGCCTCTCTGGTTTCTAACTTTGAGTGAGTTGTTCATATTAACAAATATTGACAGAACTTCACCAGGCTTACAGATGACATATTTGATTTTACAGCAGTAAGCTTGATGTCGTTTTGAAATCAAAGAAAAGGGGAGCAAAGAAGAATTTGCTCAGAGATCTGGTGAGGTGTAAGCTTAAATCTGACGAAAGCAATGTTGACTTGGATTTTTTGAGATGCTGAGTGTGCTGGCAAGCCAGGTCACATCCGCACAAGCGAAAAAGCAAGTTGGCTGTTTTTCTGCTTGGTTAGGAGCCAGTGCAAGCTGTGATTTCTACTTTAACACTCAAAGTTCTGCAGGTGTAGTTGGATACAAAGAAGGTCCACCCACAGTGCAATGGCAAGAAAGAATTAACGAACCTGGAATTGCCTGGATTTCTGATTATTTACTCATCAAATGTGGTAATCATAATAATAGACAAAAGCATTCTCCCTAATTCATGACACATAAAATAATGGTATTTTTCCTTGCATTTGTTGATAATATTGTTTAATCACTCATAGTCTAGGCTAGCTGAATACCTGGTAGAACTTCTTTTACAGCAATAACCTTCAGCAAATGTTTCCTGTAACTGCTGATCAGACTTTCATAACAATGAAATTCCTCCTGTCAAAACTGCATCAGTTAATCAAGATTCGTGTGATTTCTTACAGGAAAAGCCCTCTTTAAGCTTGTGCAACATCCTTTTGTGAGTTAAAGTCTGGACTTGGGCTTGGCCATTTCAGAATACTAACTTCCTACTTTGTGGAGCACTCTGTTGTTGATGTACTTATGTGTTTTAGGTCATTATTTTCTTGCATCATCCAACTATTAAGTGACAGACTGCTACCCTGACATTCTCCTAAAAACATTTCTTAATAAGTTTTGAATTCAGTGATTGTAAGACGTCCATGCCCTGAAGTAACAAAACAACCCCCAAACCATGATGGCCTTGGTGTGCAATGTCTTTTTTTATTCCCAAACGCAAGGTTGCATTTTTCTTTTAAATAAGTTTAAATTTGCCTCATTTGCCCACAAAATGTTGTCCAAAAATGTTGAAAAACATGGTGGTTTTTGGAAACATAGAACATACAGAAATGGTTTTTGGAAAGCATGGTGTCCTTCCATGAACATCATTGCTGTTGACAGACTCCCGTGACAGGCATTGCCATTCAATTAGCTATAGGCTAAACAGTGCTAGAATATATGAACCAATCAGGAAAACCTAATTGAAGTTATATGTGACAAATGGCAATTAAACTGGTATGACAGGAGGGAGAAAAAGCAAACATGTTTTTTGTGTAATTAGTTGGTGCAGCTGAAGGATCGCAAGTTACCTCAAAATGACGCTTTCTCCTTCCAACACTGTAATGTTGTCCGGCAGGTGTCCGAATTCTGCTCCATGAACACTGGACCCTGCCAAGAAAAACAACAGGAGAGACTGGTGAGAAAATGCATCCAATACCAATCCTAGTCAGGTGCTCTGGAGTCGACTACGTCACCAGTCCAAGTTGAGTGGGATGCAATCTGCAGCCTGCTAACTTATTTGTAAAAGGAAAGCAATAAATTTTGGAAACAAAAGAGTCACAATGTCTGCACTGACCCCTGTACTTGAGTAATGATTTGGTTTTTGTCCTGCATTCTATTGGGAAAGGTGTTCATTGAACAGCACTGATAATGAGCCAAGGGAAGAGGATTCATGCGGAGCTGCCGGAGCGTGAAATGAAGGGACAGCAATAGTAACAGAAGGATGCTCATCCTGCCTACAAACACACACTCGCAGAACAGAGTCACATCCATTCAAACACATACACACAAGAACAAACACACATCCTGACAGACAGCTGAAGATGAAATACGAACTTGGCATGTGTGAGAACTGAACAGACACACATTCAGGTCAGAAAAAAATAAGTTTGAAGCAATTTTGTGAACTTTCTTGGACTGCAAACAAAGATAATCGAAGAGCATGCTATGTTGGTGGTAGTGATACCGTCCACTGAGACTGGTCCCCACTAAGACACCTGGCTGTGTCCATCCAAACTCTGCCAAATCACAGCATGATACCACATATCTCAACTTGTGCCTTCCATTTCTGACAATCTCTTTCTCCCTCTGCCTGTACGATGACCTCAATATCTCAAAAGGCTTTCACTGAGGTATAGCCTTGAGGTTTAATAAACGGTGACTTTATGAAATGAAACCAGTGCAGTCAGGAGCTAAGCAGGACCTCAAGGTTTGTTAAATAGGCACCTAGAGTCAAAGACAAGTTAAGCATGCTGAATGGGCGTCTGGTAAGAGATGAGACTCAAAATGACGCACCACAGCACTCGATGGACATGAAATGTGGGTTTTTAGATTAATGGAGAATTTAATCTTTCTGGAATCATGGATTGATTACAGAGAATAATGAGAGAGGCTTAGGAGTTATAATGTGCACCGTGGATTGCTAATCAAAAGATTTTCAAATTGCATATCAAAATGTCCAAATAAGTGCCAACTACACGACATCATAATTTATCATGACTTAAAGACTAATGGCAAAAGCTTAAGTGTGTTCTGATATGTCTATTCTGTCATGTATTCATAAATTGAGTGATTTTATGAATTCACCAATCCAAGTTTATTTCTCATGGATGCAGACATGGCACATACCAACATGCCTCTACACTCACTTGTTTCCTTTTCTTTTGAACTGTTTCATTTGATTCCTTCCCTAGAGTCTGTCCTGGTACTGTCTTATTAGAACCATCTGATTGGCTTTTTAGGATCCGGGATTTAATGCATCGTTGTGGACTTGAGATCCTCTTGTTGGATCATGGCTCAATTTTTGTATTATATACTGTATCTTCTTCTAGTTTGCTTTTTTTCTTTCTTTGTAATTGCCTTCCTCTAAATCTCTGGTGACTATTGCACGCCTGGCTGCTTGAGAGGTGGGGATCTCTTTGAACTGCCTCTCCCATGATTTCTTCCATTGTTTTCCTTACATGATATGTTTTTTATGGTGTTCCCTTGTCTTCTGTGAACTTGGCCGGTTCGTGCACCAATTCTATGTGGACCTGTAAAGCTCTCCGAGACTCTGAAAGGGATATTGAGCTAAACAAATGAATTTGACTTGATTTGACCATATAGGTTAGTGCATTTGGATGTGAACGTGCAAGTTTGCTGACATACCGGTAGGGAGCATGAACAGAGGACACTACAGTACAAACTAATGGCATCTCAAAGGAAAACTGTCTCAGCAAATCTCCTGCTAAAAGCTGTAATCGTATTAATGGGTGCTTCTATTGCTGCCGCGGCGTTTAGTCTGGCCACGGATTCCGGAACTCACTCCAGTCACTTAAATGTCTGTCTCTGAAAGCCATGGGAGATGGGTGTAACACATTAGCTGTTGCGTCCAATGTATGAAAAAATGTTACAAACTCTGGCTAATCTGTGTTTTTTTTTTTTCTGTGGAATAATGTTGCATGGAATTCTACTTATTCTTCCTGTCTTAGACTCTGGCAATCCACACCTCAGGTCCTCAGCTGTTCTCTTTCAAGTCTCTTGTACTAGACACACTCGACTTTATTTAGGTTAATTCAATTCAGCTCCAAGGCTTGGGGCATGGAGACGAGTGTGACACGTTGTCATAAATACACAATACTCCACATTCGCCATTATAGACACACACATACATAGGAGAGACACAGTGTAACCACAGGGACACACACATGCTCACACAGTGCAACCACAGGGACACACACATGCACACACACACATTTTGATTGAATGAATGATGTATGATACATTGGATGCCCCAAACAACGTTGCGAAGGTTACAAACCAGTGGGGAGGTATTCCCATTTCCCTGCTCAATTCCCATTTTCACAGCTCGATTGGCACCTTGCATACTAAGACCTGTATCACCCTGCATCCACTCTGAGGCGTCGCACAACATGATAACCAGGTCAACACATTGAGCCCACCATTCCACTCACATCTTGATGGAACCAATCACAAACATACATATTTACACACAGCTAATCAATGAAGCAAACCAGCAGGGACAAGGGTTTGATGGAGTGCATCATGGCCATGTGGTCTACAGTGGTGCAAGAAGTACTCAAACCTCTAAAGTATACTGATGCCACGGTGGAAAAATACCCCAGCATTTAAAATACTATTATTATTCTATTAAGTAAAAGTATGCATTGTGTGCCCTCTTCCTCTTTCATACATACATACATGCACCATTAAATAACCCTTTCCAGTCATTATTGTGCACTAAATGCTCAGCAACTGTCATATTCCTCAATGCTCAACAGCACCTATTGTGCACTGAATGCTCAGTGCACAATAGGTTACATCTTTGACCTTGATATAACTTAAGGATATCACCAACTTAAAGGTCAGCAATGTATAGTATCTCATTTATGGCAGGGTGTGTGTGTGTGTATGCATGTGTATCAGCTGGCTGAGTGACAGAAAGTGTCTCCCATCCTTTGATACCACCTAACTTTGTTTGTCCCTTTGGGGCAATTAAATTACTGCTGCACATCAAACATACAGGACCTGATCAAACACAGCTAGAATGAGTTCAGAGTGAAAGCAGCAACGTGACACTGCTGTCATACATCACTTTCAATTTCTTGATCCCTATTCCAAAGTCGTGTTTTCCTCTGCTCCCACCAGGGCCTCCACATGCAGGCCACTGACCTGCACCCTGGAGCTGATAGGCATTCAGAGTCTAGCTCCATGTCACATCAGCAGGGAAGGTGTTAGCCAACAGGGAAGCTTAAACCAGTCTGGTACCCTGACTGAATTCTAAAACTTGTTTATTTTTCTTCACCTCTGAAGTTCATTATCAACAGTTGTTAACACACACAAAAAAGTGTTTTTGTCTGCTGAAAGAAAAATCTGGCTTGTAGTCTACAATGTACCAGAGCTGAGCGAGAATAGCAGATAAACATTTAAATATTAGTAAACGGCAATATTTGAGGGTATCAGAAAAACAAAAAAAATGAATGAAGCCATATTGGGCCATACTAACTTTGGTAAGGAACCCTCTTTTTTTTTTAAAGAATTATCACAAATGTATACATTAGGACTAAATATTGCAAATAGTTCAAAGAATTTTGGAAACTATTAAATTACTGTAGATATATCAGTGTGGCTTGAATGATAAATAACATGAACTATGTTGGTGGTAACATGACAGTGGGCTTTCTCTCTCAGGTATGGCCATACTGACCTAAGCCAGCTGGTGTTATGATGGAGTTTTCACTCTTGTCTTTCCTGGCTACTGGCATCTTCTTGTCCTTGCTATGACCTGCTGTTGGCACACAACCAGAACCCCCACCTCCTTTCCATACAAGAACAGGAACATATGCGCATGGACACACACTTGTATGCTGTCCAAAATGACCCGCTCAGGCCTTTAACTGCACTGAATGTCGAGCATCAGGACTGGATTTGTCTGTCATTACCAACAGTTTTAAATTTTGTACTTTAGACTGGCCTGAAGGGACTGTACATAGGAAAACTTGTGGCCAGCTGATCAGTCATTAGTTCTACTGTTACACACTTGAGGCAAAAGCAGAAATCAGTTTTGCTCATCAGTGAAAAACATTTTATCTATTACTGGCCCACAGGTAGATAGATATTCATATACTTCCATTTTCCTGTGGTCCACAATGCTATTTGTCTCTCTGCTCTCCTGCATTGTGTCTACTGTCTGGAAAAACATTGTGAGGCTGCTTGCTCAGTACCCATGAGACATCTATTATATGATTTGTATTCTCTTGACTTTTACATGTGGCTGTTTGTAATTGCACTTGCTACTGACAGACACTTATGAGCAGAGCTCTATTGAGCTGTACCACTTTAGGCTGTGCAGTCCTTGCTAGGTTGTCTCTATACTGTACATCTGTTTCACATTGCCCTTGACGATCAAATAAACACAGAGAGGAGGGAAAGCTACTTCTGAAAGCATGATTGGCGTCAAGACGGATAACGGCTCAGGCTATAATGAAACCCATAACAATAATCCATTTTAATGGAGACTACCGAGGTTTTGAAATTGAAAGGAGAAGGAGTGAGGCATAGCACAAGGTTGGAAGGGGAAAATTAGATATCCAGCGTGAGGGGATGTCCTGAAAAGAAAAGTCATTGAGAATGGGAAAAAGCTGAAGTGGAATATGGAATTACAGCATATAGTAGTGACAGCTGTAGACAAAGCTGCAATAGTAGAGGTAGTTACAGTTGTAATAGCTGTGTTAGAGCTGTTTCAGGTAAAAACAGCAGTATTCGTGGTTGTGAAGGCAGGAAAAGAAGAAGAAGTAGTAGTACTGCAATAGTGCTAACATTGAGAGAGAAAAGTGAAAGGACATTGCAATGATGGGCAGAAAGCAAAGCGATGGAAAGACACACCCACATAATTAACACCGGCATGCTGCAGCCAATTAAATATTTACAGAGGCACTTCCCTCAGACACCTTGATGATGAGGAGAGGCAGCACAAGGATTATCAGATGTGGGGAGCCTCAGGCAGGAGACAAGGGGTTGGGGAAGGTGGGATTAAACATTAACTAGAAAAAAAAACCCCTTCTCTTCTTCATCTGACCATGTTAACTGTGGACAGCCCAAATCCAACTTCTCGTCCACCTCTCTTGAAGCTGTCCTCCTCTTCCCAACTCCAATACTATCCAGCCCCTCAACTTCGTGTTGATGAAATCTCCTACTCCTCTACTGGCTTCTACCACCATCAGCACCACTTGTCAGCCCCAAAGTAAAAGGAGAACAGCGAGAGAATGATGGTCATGCAGCGAAAAACCACATGGATGCTTTGCTCAAACACCACAACAAGATGGATATACAGGTTATCTACTACAGGCAGTCCCCAATTTATGAACGTCCGACTTAAAAAAAACAACCTGTACTTATGAACCAACTGCCATAAAGCCTATTAAATTAAAAATTTGAGTTACATACAATGTAACACACTACTTTGCGATGCACATCAAAACATTGCATCATCAGCGGTATTATTATGGTTAAGACGTTCTAGTATATCTAGAAGTGTTTCTCATGCATAGAAAGGTAAAATATATACGCTAGATACGCACCTTATATAACTGTTCCAACTTACGTACAAATCCGACTTAAAGACAGCCATAGGAATGGAACTCATTTGAACCCGGGGACTGCCTGTACTCATAATTGCTGGTAAAATAAAATGGATGTTGGCAGGTTTCCACTTGACAGGAAATCTAAGAAATGTCAGTGAAGTCACTGAGAATGAATTGTTTTGAATTTGTCTGGTGATATAATTTCCCCCACTCTCAGACAAAATATGTTTTTTCCTGTTGGAGGAACATGATGACTTAAATGAGTCCTGTGGCTTATTTTGTTGTTAACTGCTCTGATGCACTCGCAATCATTCAAGGTTGTGCAGGTATTTAGTATTAGAAGACTCAATATATTGAACTGTGACACAAACAACATACTATTGTCTCCAAGGGTTCATCTCAGTTGCATGCAAATGACCAACATTTACAAAAAAATGTAGGACATCAACCTCGGGTGACTAGCTTGGCCTTATGAAGGAGGGGACATCTGCCCTGTTTTACTGTACACATGCTGCACACTTCTGCCTTTGGTCCCACTCATCCAAGTGCATCTTCTTCCCTCCCACCCTTCATCTCCCTCCCACCCACTAATCCCTCTTCACACATTAATCAATAGAGCACTGCAGAGTGCACAGAGCTGTACAGTACTCAATGCACCAGTTTGTACAACTTCAATGGGTAACCACAGATCTTTACCACTGAATGGCTAGGGAGCAAGGCAACACCATATATGAGCCCCACTATTCTTTCTTTTACCCCTCCATTTTCTTTGGACTGACGCCTAAACCCCTTAGCACTTTTGAAATCAATACTACAGTTAAACTGTTACTTCCTTTCCCAGTGAGTACACACATGCCTGCCTGCCTTACACAAGGCCCACAAGACCCCTAAATACACCCTGTGCACTGGTAATTTGACGGATTTGTGCCTTCGCTTTAAAAGAGAACCTTAAAATACTGATTCCCCCCAAGAGGCTCTGAGGTCTAACGTCCTTTAACAATAACACACTTTATAAGCAACCTGAATTATTTAGATTATTATGTAATCATAAAGTAAAGGTTAAACAGATCCAGCTTTTTTTTCCACCCAGGTCTGGGTCACAAAAGCAGCAGCAGGGTAAGCAAAACAGCCTAAATGTCCCTCTCCCCAGCCATGTCCTCCAGTAATCCCAAGGTGTTCCCAGGGCAGATGGGATATATAATCCCTCCAAGGTATTCTGCCTCATTGTGTCCTCCCACACAATGGGGCATCCAGAATACCTCCCTAGGGATGCATCTCTATCAGATGCCCAAACGACCTCAGCTGACTCCTTTCAATGTGAAGAAGCAGCAGTTCTACTCTGAGCCCCCTCTTGATGTTTGAGCTCCTCACCTTGTCCTAAAGGGGAGTCTCAATACCCTGTGGATGAAATTAATTTTGCCTGCTTGCATGCAAGTCCTCGTTCTTTCCATCGCTACCAAGAGTGAATGACCACACGTGAGGGTTGGAACACTGACTGATCAGTGAATCACACCACAACCGCACACACTCCATCATACACTCCATCCTACACTCAATGGTGATCAAGATCTGGAGATATTTGAACTGAAACAAATGGATAATTTTTTTTATATTAATGTCTGCAATTAAAAAAAAAACCAAAACATAGGTCTGTAATCAAACACCCAGAAATGTGTTGTTCTATGTTTTTATTGCTTGTAAGCACTGAGGCAGTTGCTGTGAGGTTGAGCAAATATTTCCAGCGGTTAAGCTTCCAGCCAGTGTCAAAGCTTACCCTATAGTTTACACTTGAGCTTCTAAGAGGCTACAATAAAAACACCAATTACCGGGCAATAGTGACAGGAGACAAAGGAGTGTAATAGCATGGGAGCAGTTATTCTCAATAGGACCATTGGCTGTAAAGTGGAGTCAAAAAGAATGAGGCATCAAAAACTCAGTTGAGTGTTGGGTAGTATGTGTGTGAAATGGATGACCAGGCAGAACCATCTGCCAATAGTCATTTATGACACACTTGAAAAGTAGGACTAATGAGGAAAACATAGTTTGACAAAAGCTTGAGAATTACCACAATGACAGTTAATGTGGACTTTAACTTCTACTATAAGAGCTGAAATCATGCAATTTCAATCAAAGATGACGAAGAGCGAAAAATGCACTCAGTGAATTTTGAACAAAGTCTAGATTCTATGTGGAGCAGAATAAAAGATTTCATTTAGCTTTTGTTTAGATGTTTTTGCATGCTCAAGCCTTTACCACATCACCACCACTGACTTAGCTTATTAATTTTCGGCCACAATTCATTTCACAATGATAATGACACATTTCTGTGGAAATGTGCAAAATATGTAATATGCTCAAGCACTGTGAGACTAGTTAATTGTGATGAATGAATGGAGGGCAATTAGTTGCCATCTGAGGTCACCATGGTAATCAACAATCTAAAATAAGTCATTCTGTGTCTTAGCTTTTTACAAACCAAGAGAGAAACACTTTATCTACAGGAGAGCAGCAACATTTTCACATTGCACAGTCTCAGTAAATACACAATTAACCAAGACTGCTGCCAAAATGTGATGGTTTCTTTTGAGGTGCATATAAGCATGTGAGTCCAAGCCTGTGTGTGTTGTGTGTGCATAAAGGTCCTGGCATATGGGTGTGTGTGTGTATCCGTTTCAGCATTAGTGTGTTTTTTGTGTGTGGGCTGATGCTTGTCCACAAGTCCTGTGACCTGCACTATTGGGGTAGGGAAGATACAACAAGGATCAAAGGAAGAGATCCAGGGAGGGAGGAAAGGATGGAGATGCGAGGTGCGGGGTAGGAGAAGAACATGAAAGTAGGAGGCATGAGGACGAGGAGATGAGGACCAGAACCCAGGAGTAAGGCACTGTCAGGATAATTCACAGCAGTAGTACTTGCTGCTAAGAACAAAACAAAACTACCTTAGGGAACAGAAACCAGCTAACACCTGCTTAGGAGGGAGGTCCTGTGGGACAAAATGAAAAGTGAGGAAGCAGGAAGAAAAAAAAAAGAAGGGAGGGAGGGAAGGAGGGAATCATGATGCAGTGCACTAAGAAGCTGGCAAGCACAGATGAAGTGAGCATTGGTGTGTGTGTGTCTGTGAGGAAGAAAGGGAGAGAGAAAGAGAATGAATGTGCATATATGCATTTGCAAGCTTGTATAAATCCATTTTCTGCATACTGGTGTGTGAATCTGTGTGTACGTGGGTTTAAGTGTGTGTTTTTGTGCATGTGTTTGCATACTCCCGTCTGTTTGTGTGTTGTTGAATTCTGCCTGGCTGTACCCACAGTCATCCTTACAGCTGTAGATGGGGTTCATTTGCATTCTGAATCGCAGCAGCTCTCGCCATTGTTGCTGCACTGTTGTGACTCGGCACTGCGAGCTCCTGCACACGCCGCCGCTGTGCCAGCAATGTTTGGCTACAGCTGTGCTGGAGAGTTCATGGCAGACATTCAAAACGCCAGCATGGACTCACGCCTTGGTCTTCATGTTGGGCTGGACTGGTTGGTGTCATTTTGGTTCGTGAGCTGAGTTTGCTAGTTAAAGCGGCGGGGAAAGTGATTAAGGACATTCACTCGGTTATTATAGTTAATTACAATTTTCTTGTGCTGGTAAGTTACTTAAGTTTTCCATTTTTTGAGACGTTACACTTTTCCTTGACCACATGAGCAATATTGTTCTTTTTACTCCAATACAGCTATCAGACAGCTGTGAATTCTTATTTTACTCTTTCTTTTCTTCTTCCATCTTGTCTATTATTCCTCCTCATTCCCCAGTTTCATTCCTCATTTCTTCAGCTTCCTATCATTCCATCTTCCCTTCTATCATTCCTTTTTCCACCTCCTCTTTTGATGTATTCTCATTTCTGTCATTGGTTTTATCCTTTATACTTTCATCCATGTTTCTTCTTCCTTGCTCCTTCCTTCCCCCCTGTCTTCTCTTATCCATCCTCATCTTTCCATTTATTTCTTTCCTTCAACTGATCTAAAAACATGAAATTACTCAAAGCTGGGTAGATTTTCACCTGACAGTGAACCTAAATTTGTGCTCGTCTACACACTATGGGTGCATACTTTGGGAAATTTTAAGGCTAATACCCATTTTTTTCTTTTCTCAAATGCAGGACTTGTACTTACAATGGATTATTTCTCTCTTTCTCTCTCCTCCCTCATTCCTGTCTCACACCAGATGGAAGCCGGATGATATCCCGGCTTGCCTTGGCATGGTCGGCATACTGCTGCTGCTCAGTTGCAGAAAAGCCCTGCCCCGTTCCCTTGGAAGCTGATATTCTTGCTCACACACTCCCTGGTTGCTCCCGTCATCTTGTTGAGCAAAGAGGCCCTCTGAGTTTAAAATATAACCCACTCTCAAGACACTCTCCCTCCCTTTTCACCCTCCAACCCCTTCTTTCAGACTGGGTGATGACATGCTTTTGGTTATTTCTTTGGAGAGGCTGGNACCCTCCAACCCCTTCTTTCAGACTGGGTGATGACATGCTTTTGGTTATTTCTTTGGAGAGGCTGGTGCATTAGAAAGGAACAATCGATAGAGAGTCTATTTAATCTTTGGAGCTGAGCAGAACTGAGAGGGGTTTGACGTGCATTGCTGGAAGAAAATACTGAAAATTGGGAAGGAGAGGGGGGGCAAAGGTGAATTAATGTGTCATAGTCTGGTTAAAGAGGAAACATCCATGCAGCAGTTGCTAAGCTGTGTGTTTGTTAGTGCTGGTGAAGTGAGACACTGATGAATCTGCTGGTTCCTGTTTCTAATGAAGCCGTTTTACTGAAGCCTACAGCTATTGAGGAATATGAGGAAATTAGGGGTATAACTAAAGCTGCAACAGAAGTAACGTGTAATTAAATACAATGACTTTGGCTAATTTGTTTTTCATTTATCTAAACACATCAGTTTCTCAAATGTTTTCTCATTGCATTTTTGTGGAAAGGCTTGCGTAACTCCTGTCGTAGGGGTTATTAATCTTTCCGTGCACTGTTACAAACATAAACCAAAGGTAACAGAGGCCCGTCTCCTCAGAGCTGTTTGAATTGGATTAATGCTCCTTCACATGGAGCGCTGGAAATGATTCGTGGTTCCTCTCTCCCTCATGTGTGAATGAGCTGCAAAAACAATTTTATTACTGTGCCATGAGCATATTACACGCAAGCATGTGAAGACTGGAAACACTCCTGATGCCTATGTTTATACCCACAATGGTGGAAAGAAGTACTCAAATCTTTTCTTCAGTTAAAGTACTATTACCACAATTGGAAAATACTGGATTACAAGTAAAAGTCATGCATTCTAAATTGTATGTCAAGGCGACATATTATGCCTTTGTTATTTTCCCTCATGTTTATAATGTAATGGGGTAGGGATTATGTGTTGAATAAATCAAAGCTACAAAACTTGAGGTTCACACCTTTAGAAATGCAACCAATAAGCCAAAACCATAGATCCCGAACTACGCTGAAAGCTCCATTTTTTGATTAATCCTTTACTTCTGTAACATGTTTACATCAATATATAACACTTGAATTTACTTGTCTGCACACCTGGTTAAACACAGACCTACAAAGTACGAGGTTAACTGTTGTGTTTGGCTGTGAATGTTGCCAGTTCAGGTGTGATGCAGCTGGCCAATCGAAGCAGAGCAGGCTTTTCAGGTTGGGGGCTTTAAAGAAAAGTACCTAAACAGCCTGTTTTCACTCAGCATGCACAGTGGTGCTGCATTAAGGGAGAGTATAAGTGGATCCGTGCATGCGTTTAAGCATTGAAAAGGTTTGATAGTTGTCCTCTGCATGAAAATTAAAACATGGCATTCTTTATAATATGTAAAAGTAAAAAAGTATTATTAATTACTCAAGTATCAAGTACTTGTGAAGAGTTGTCAAAATGTAAATGTGCCTGTCAGAATGTTATTAAATGTTATTTCCTTCCTTATAAGAAAGAAATAAAGAAAAGAAAGGAGATACAAGATTTTCACCAGACAGCATGAATAACCTCATATCTGTAGAATTTGATATAAAATAATAAACATCCCTGAATAAAATAGTAAAAAAAAAAAAAAAAAAAAAAAACAAATCCCTAAAATTGGACATACAAAGTTTCTCACCCAGATTGGAGATAAAAATGAAGACTCTTTATACCCAGTTGGGTGAAATCCTGATTTTCATTCTTTCAGATTTCAGATTCACTTAAGGACTACACACTCCTCTACACTATAAAGTAAAGCACATGTAGCATACTTTCTACTTCTGTACACCTACATACAAACATTGTACACTATAGCAGGAACACACACACATACACACACACACAAAACAAAACAAAAAACAAAAAAACACACACACACCTTGACGACTTTAACTACTGATAAGCACGGCAGGGAAACTGAAGATTCATTTATTTTTCAAGCTTTTTTCAGGATATGATGATTTACAGAACAAAGGGGCATCAGAGCTCAGCCATCATCTGAGGCACTTGTTGAGGTATTGATAATAAACCATGCACATCTCTAAGAAATTATTGACAATGTCAAAGAGAGAAAAATGAGGTTGTACAGCAATATATTTTGCTCAAATCAAAACTCATTCTATCTACAGAAAATACTAAAAATTAATAGAAAATTTTGTGAGCTGCACTTCAAGCTTTAGAAAAACATTTTTCACACAGCCTAACATTAGTATTTAAAACACCCAAAACAGAGAACTTTTTTAATTCAAATGTCATTTGCTTTTAGTATTCAGCAAGCATGGGAGTGAATGTGTCACCATGCGATCACTTTTTACCCATAATTCCTAACCTTTTACAAGCTGTCTCATTATCTTTACTCACTCCATACTGCATCGGCACCGACTTCATCTCCAAATGACCTGAAAAACATTAGCCAGATGTTTATTCCCTGCATTTGCACAAGAGTTTAGAGTAAAGGATGGAAATCAAGCCCCTGAGATGTAAGTTAACCTCCAGGAAGATGTGATTATGCCTGACTCAGTGCGTTCAGAGCCTGATTGAAGTAACTTTTTAAAACAATAATAAAAAAAAAAAAAAAAAAAAAAAAAACAAGAAGAGAGAAGATGATGCTGAAGAAAGGAGGAAGACGATGATATGTTAAAGGAAAAATCCACTCAGTTTATATAACATCAATCTGTGAAACATTGCAATGCTGGAGCTATTTTGTGGTGAAGTAATTTATTTTTTGGCGTACCCATTTTCCTGGCATCTGCTTTTTAATATTTTCTGGAACAGCAGTTTGCAGAGAAATCGACTGAAATTACATTTTGACAAATTATTAGTTACAACATGTCCTGGGCCTTCATTGCAGACTATGGTTTGGTTCTACTGGGCCTGTGGTTAGTAGAGAGGCTGTGATGGATTTCTCCATGTAAAATTGTTGTGCCTCTATCTACATTTAACCAGTTATCTGGAAAATACACAACCAAACCACAAAATGGACCAGAAAATGTGAGGACGACCACTAATACAAGTGTATAAAGTTTCCTTTATGAAGAGAAAAAAGAGAACATAGGAGATGAAGGGGAGAAAAAAAGGAAGAACAATAAAAGCAAGAGCCCATTTTGGTTTATTAAAGACCTTTTCTGACCTCCTTAATTAATGCTATATTTACACTTAATCTTAATACCCAATTCTGATCTTTTACCTGTATCTCATTTTTTTGGATAGCTAATTTTCATCTTCTTTTTAAGTTGTCCACATTGATACCTGTTACAAGGTTTGACCTTAAAACACCCTGGATGCAGAAATGCAGACCTAAATAAACGCTGCAATGGACGAAAATGAGACAGAAATATTTCTAACTATTACTATCTAAAGTATCTTTAAAAGCCCACCAAGACTTAATCATGTTTTCAGACCAAGAAGAAGGATTAGAGCGTTTGCTGCAGCTTGTGCATGTGCAGCATTGATCGCTGCTACCTCAGTTCACAGGGAAAACTGGATGCAAGCGAGGACTCAAGATTGGTGGGATAGTGTGGTTGAAAACCTTGACAATGATCGGTGGGTGAGCAATTTTCGAATATGGAGACGAGACTCTCCCATCAGGATAGGTCCTTTCACCTGAAGCAAGTGGGGGTTGTACTGTGGTGGCTGGCAACGGGAACCTGTTACCACACACTAGCACATCTGTTTGGCAAATGCAGGACATCAGTGTCTGATATATACAGTTTTTGTTGTTGGAGAGTGGTCGTTTTCAATCTTACGTCATTCACATGCAGATAAAGTAGAACAGTGTTGCAATTTATTACGTGGGAGTCTGAATGGAAAGGAAATTTCAATCTGTGTATTTAGTTGCATTGGCAGATATCTGATACGTATTGGATTTACTTCCACATTTGTATTTGGCCCTAAATGGATCTGAGAATATCTGATTACATCTTCACACCGCATATCCGATATGTGCCACATGTGAGCAAAAGATCCAAATCCAGTGTCACAACTGTCTCACATGCAGAATCCAAATGAATTTGACTCGCCCTCACTGTTTTCCTCTTTATTTATTTCTACTTGAATGAATTTATCTGCCTAGTACTGTAATAGTGGCATATATGCAGCTCTTAGCTTGTCTGTTGTTCTTCCATTGACTACACAGTGTGACTATGCATATACTGTGGGCGTTTGCATGCAGAAGCCACATGCATTTATGCTGATGCGCAGAAATGCTCACACCTGCATTAATATATACACATCTAACATCCAGTGAGTAATGGCAAATCTGTTTCCTCTCCTCTCCTGGTTCCTTTTTCCTCCCTTACATTTTCCCACCTCTGGGATTTCCTCTTTTCATCTTCATCTTTCCATCCTAATCTATCTTTCCTCTTCATCTTTGCTCTTCTTCTACTTTCTCTTCTCCTTTTCCTCTCCTATTTTGCTGTTTTCTCTACTAATCTAACCATCTCATCTCTTTTCTTCTCCTCTCTTTTGTCCCTCTGGTATTTATTCCTCCCATCTCTGCTTT
Organism: Lucifuga dentata; assembly: GCA_014773175.1. Classification (NCBI taxonomy): domain Eukaryota; kingdom Metazoa; phylum Chordata; class Actinopteri; order Ophidiiformes; family Bythitidae; genus Lucifuga; species Lucifuga dentata. Next base: position 364,001 of record VXCM01000004.1, on the reverse strand, counting down.
CTTTACTTTGCTTCTTTCTTATCTTCTCTGCTTTTCTTCCTCCCTCCTCTCCTCACTGTGCTTTCATTCTCTCTTCTTATTCTCCATTGTCCCTTCTTCTTACCATTCCTCATTTCAATTCTATGCTCATTCTCCTAGCAACTCTCCATAGGAGAGGCAGAGCGGTCGCTATTCTCACCTCCTTTCTCCTCTCCTTTCTTTTTTAACCTAATCTCACATGTTTTGGTTTTCCTTTCTCGTCCTAGTGCTCTCTCTATCCTCCTTTAACCTTCTTGTTTTCATCCTCTACTTACTTTTTCTGTTCATCCCTCCTATTTTTCTCCTTGTCTCTTCTGACCTTCCTCTTTTCTTCTACTAAACTGCATCTTTTTCTCCTTCGCTCCTTTGCCATTCTTTCCCTCCTTTTCACCTTCTTCTTTCCAAACCACTTCTACAACTCCTACGTCCACACCTTCCCATTATGTTAAATGGGAAGCTGTAGCTTCTTTCCAAAGCTTCTCTCCTCTTCTTACTGTTCTCTTCTTCTACATATCTTCCATCTGCCCTTTCTTCCTCCCTAGTATCTTGTCTTCTCTCCTCTCCTTACTTGTATTCTGACTTATTTCCTCTTCCCATTGCTTCCTCCTCTTCTCTGCTTTCTCATTTTCTGCTATTCCTTGCTACCAATTTTCTACTCTCCCATTCCTTATATACTTTGCTCTTCTTCCTCTTCTCTTGTCCTGTTCTAACCTTCTCTACTCTTGTTGTCTTCTTGTACTCCCTTTTCTTCCTCTTATGTCTCCCTCCCTGCTTTTTATCTTCTCCTCTCCTCTTCTTCACCACAGCAGATCTTCACCACCTTCTAATTCAGCAGCTTATCGGAGAATACAAGCTCCACAACCCTCCATGATCTCTGTAACCTCATGTCCTCTTGTGAATCGAAATCAGTGCTGCAGATAGATGACCATGTGCAAGCTTAGTGGTGGGATGAAGGTGGACGGGAGCTGAGGAGGTGACAGAAACTGAGTCAGTGCAGTAGGAGGTGTGGTTGTGGAATATCGGAACAAATTGGGAGAGAAGGAAATGAAAGACAGATGAGGACATCCTGTCTGATTAGCAGGATAAATCCATCTATCCCTGACTTTCTGGGTTCAAATCAGGTTTCTGACCTTTGCTGCGATTCATTTGCGGACGTATCCTCCCTCATCACCTATCATTGTAGATTATGTCAAATAAAGCGGACAAGCCTTGAAATTACAATGGAAGCAACAGGAAAACATAGGAGAGGAATGCAATGGATACAAATAAAAAAAATATGGAGAGAAAGAGAAGAGAGGGAGAGAGGGAGAGAGGGAGGGAGAAAGTATGAGGGAGAGAGACCCAGCTTAGGCAAAGACAAAGAGAGATTTGGTGTAGATGTGTCACACAAATCCTGATCTTTAGTCAGACTGACAGACAAAAAGAACATCTTGCTGCCACACAGAGCCCTGCTACTCCACCTCCTCCTCCTCTTCCTCATCATCTCCCCTGGTCTCCGCAAGCTGTTGCCACCTCCGCTTTGCCTCATTTCTCCATTTGCTCCACTCCATTCCTCCCATTTTCCTCTTTTGCTCTGCATCATCTACACCCCNCCACCCCACCCCCTTCCTCCCTTTTTCTTGATGCACCAACACCTTCTTGACTCCATTTTCACACCCTCACTCTTCTCTCCTTTCCCCTCCTTGTCTTCTTCCTCACTATGGCTTTCCTACATTCTTTTCAAAGAGAGAGATGTTTCATTACAAAAACTTCAAAAGTTAGTTTCGGCTACCCTGTCCATTCCTGCCCTTTCTGCTCCTTTCTCTCTCTTTCTCCCTCTGCATCACTCTCCTGGTGGATTTGGCTCTTCTTCTCCCTTGACTCTCTCCACTAATGAATTTTGGGCAGTTTGCAGCCACAGATGGTGCAGCAGGCAGCCGCTGGCGGGAGAGCCCTGGCTTAACAAAGAGAGAAAGTGCTGCAGTGATAGACCGTCTGCCATCACAACTTAAAAGGATAGAAACCATCACATTGCAGTAAAAAAGAAACTCTCACCTAAACCTCACTTCCTTCAATGGTACATGCACATACTGATTTACACACATGTTAACTATTTTTTCTTTCTCTCCTGGCTTTTCCTCTTTTCCCATCTCCAGTGCTCCCTCATCATGCATCCCTTTCTTGCTTGGAGCCTCTCTGGTTAATTGCAAAGCCATGTTTCTTTCTGGCAAGCCTGGAACCTCTTTCCCTGCAAGGGAGCTTTCAGACAAGGCAAACAAGCCTGTTTCTCACACAACACCACAACCATATCTCAATTTAATTTTTCAACTTAGACACCTTGTGAGATTTCATGCTTAATTCATTCTTCCCTTGGCCTAGAATGTGTCAAAAGTCGGAGAAAGTGGTTGGAGTATTGATGCAAGTTGGGAATTTGTTTAGAAAAATCATTTCCTGAGTCTTCCTGAAAATCATTTTAAAGGTGCATTCCGTACAACTGTTCTGAGCTCCACTATAATGGCCAGGTGAGCATGTTTGGTTACTCTCTGCCTAACCTTTAGTACCTCTTTCACGTACTATGGACCTTTCTTTGTGTCCTTTATAAAGTCTTATCTAACCCTCAGGTTTACTTGGTTCTGACATTACAGTGTGAATGTAGAGCATACTGTAAATACAGGGACATCAGACGCCTACAAAAAAATCTATGCTGATTTTGTGGAAAGTGTGCCTTGCGTGGGCGTCCCTATATGGTCAGCACATCCTGAGATACAGCTGAAAGATTTATGAATTCTGGGAGTTTTTAACATGCACAAACGACATTGCTCTACACTATTCTATGGCAACCTATAGAGAGCTAACTATAGCATCAAGGGAGGGGTATAGGTTAATTGTACAAACTCAAGGGCGTCCCAGCTGTGTCACCCTCGAGAGTTGTACCATTGTACATTTTAAGGCCAAGCAATCCTTTCCCCCGAGCATCCCTCTCCCTTTTCTCTCATGTTAGCTCCCTCACCCTTCCTTTCCTCCTGACTCTCTACACTCTGCTAACAAACTGCCTTATCATCATCTTCCTTCACAATGTTGGTTGCTTTCAGTGCCCCAGGTAGGAGTTGCTCTCCCATGAAGAGGTCATTAGTTCAAGTCCTCGTCTACTTGCAAAGTTTTTTTTGGGGGGGGGAAGTGGGCAACATTACCTTGCAGTGCGTTTGTACTTTTGACATTTAGACAAAGTACTTGTGAGTTAAAAAAAAATGTGTCGACTCAGGGGTTTCTGAATGCGCAGGGAAAAAGCATACCCCACTGATGTAGGTTTGAAGTCACATCTTTGCTTCCTGGAGTCGTATGCTTTTCTGTGTTACTGCTTCACTCAAACTCATATTTCACTTTTTCTGTAAGTGATTGCTGGATATTATACTTCAACATTAATAAAAATGCACATTTCTTCAATTTAATGGCTTAGTTAAATTTGTCACATGACTTACTACCGCATATTTCTATTATTTTAGAACAGCACTCGTGCTGTAATACTCTTTATTCATCAGTCCAAAAAAATTAATAAATAAATAAAATATAATAATCATCATCATCATCATCATCATCATCATCATCATAATAATAGCTAAACTTCATCTAATCAGTATGCAAGGTGAGCATGACTGCACTTTATTACCATTCTCTTCACAGATCTGATCCAATATAGACCACTGGTAAAGTTACACGAACCCGGCATGCATAAATCAACTTTCAGAAAGAAACTCTACCTGAAAGAGATCCGAGGATAGTTGGAAACTGTTTGAAATTGACCTGAGACTAATTAGACCCATCCATGATGTGGACAAAAGGAACAGATCCAAACGGAGAGAGAACACCAACACTAGCAGCAGCATGATGAGCCACCAAATAACGAGCAGTTCATGCCCTTTGTCTCACCTCAAAAAGTGTAGTTTATCATGTGGTTGATGATAATGTGTCAGGTAATTAGAGCTGGCAGGGATTCTGCTTGGATCCACAGGTATAAGACGTACTGACACAGATCCGAGACCTATGGCAACAGCACAGGACCCTACCTGGACCCGATTAGACCAAATATAATGGATCCTGGCGTGACTTGGGTTCCAGGTCAAGTCTTGGTGTCCTATGAACCGAGTGGACCCATGCAGACCTGCACTCTTGCCCATACAATCCTTGTCCCTCATACTAGCTCTCTCCCAGGAGAATAAACGAAAAAGTTTGGTCTAGCTTTTTCTGTTTCATCTTTCATCATTGCACTTCCTTTCTCCCCTTCTCTCTTAGTCATTTTCTCATTCTCCATCATTCCCTGAGGTAGGCGGTGGTGCGGGGGAAAATGACAGCCGCCATTGCATCGATTGTCGCACGGCTGCTAATCTGCATGGCGTTAATAATTGATTGGAGCCTGCAACCACAGATCTAGGATGGACTCTCTCTTCCTCCATTGCTCTCTCTTTCATTTATTCCATCTTTTCTGCTCCACTTCCAAACATACTCCCACTTCGCTTTCCCTGTGCTATCAAAACACATTTTTCCAGCATTTCTCTTCGTTCTCTCTGCTGATAAATCTACTGAGTCATCCTAATTCTTTTCTCACAGTCTGTCTTTCTCATGCATACACAAACAGATACACACTCTGCCCATCTCCCCCTCACTGAGAAACCTTTACATCTTTATTTCAGCTTTTATTCCACTTGTTCATTTTTTTCAGATGGGCCTTTTCAAGTCAATCAGCTGCTCCAACGTGTGTGAGGTGGCTTTTCTCTATCCTTTCTCCTACAAACAACAACTGAACAATGCTGTGTCAAAGCTTACCTACCTGTCCTAGGCTGCACCACACTAGGCACACACAGGGACACACACACACGCACGCACATGCGCGCGCGCACACACACACAGTTTTTTTACTTGACAACATAATCCTGCCATACTGCTGTCTATGATTTATGAGCCCCAGTTAAAAGGATGTGAGGGTTCTCCCTCCCCCTCTCTCTTTCCTTCTTCAATGTGTGTGTGTGTGTGTGTGTGTGTGTGCATCTACAGTATAGGAGGCATAGGGTGAATCAAGTCACTTGGGTCTCCCTGTGATTTCTAACCACAAGCTCTTTCGCTAAAGCACTGCAGTGCTCATCGCTCATCTGTCCAGTGTGTGAACACACATACATGCACGTAAAAACACACATCACATTCACCTACACACAAACACAGAGACATAATTATACACATACACACATATGTGCTGTCACTCTAGGATAACTTAATGATTGCCATATACACATGTTTTTACCTAAGGCCATTTTGAGCTTAAACTCTGTTTTAACTCTCACATGTGTAATATACATACATGTCCCTTGCTGCCACAGCCTTGCACTACTGCATACACAATCTCATCCTTCCATAAAAAAACACACAAAAAATACATGCTCCTCTTTCAAGCACGCTTTTACCCTACAGACATGAATTTGTCATAACGTCTTAATGCAGCCATCCACAACAACGTAAACACATTTAGAGGGAGTTAAGCAGCAGGAGACACAGTCAGGGCATGTGAGTTTGTATGCGTGGATGTGTCTTTGTGTGTGTGTGTGTGAGAGAGAGTGAGATGAAGTATGGCGTGCAGGGCTTGGCTTTGGGACAGTGCTTTGGCAGTGGCCAATCTGCCCAGGCCGTTAGTCACGACGCTGTGACACCCCCAGCTCCCAGGCACTGCACAGGTCATTAAGGAGCAGTAGCACCGGCAGAAGATGTCCAAACACACACAACACATGCACACACACAACACACAACACATGCACACACAGACACATCAACACATACATGCACACAAACACTCAAATCCAGCATCAAGCAGAGCCTTTCCATTGCCAACAGCATGTTCTAAGGGGACTGATAGATGGATACCATGCACTGGACACACACTTATACACACATGCAAGTATACACAGACTACCTCCACTAACACAGACCTTCCACGAGGAAAGCAAGTCTGGCAAAAGCCACCATGGGGAAATCATTTACTTTCATTTACTTGATTACATTCTAAGCTCCCAGGGGCCCAGGTGTCTCAGGAGGAGCTTAACTAAGACGTTGCGTCCTTACCACGACCTCAGCATGGCCGAGGACAAGTCAAAGCAAGTCAAGTCAAATTTATTTAGATAGCACATTTTAAAACAACATTCATTGACCAAAGTGCTGTACAATGGCTAATGATAAAATATAAAAAAAACATGAAATGTAATATAACTATAATAATAATAATAATAAAACTCCAATTACAAAGCACACACCCCAAAATTCCAGGCATTGTCCAGGCATTGTCCAAAAACTGTATTCATTTGGAGTGAATAGGACCATACTCGTCTCCTTTTACACCTGTTTTATTGAAAGCATTCTTACTTTTTCATTCATATGCTGGTATCAGTCCTTAAATATTCAAAATAAGAAGATCCTTGACAGTGTTGTCAACAGCTGCTCAAAAATCGCCTATAATAAATTATGAAGCATCTCTTCATTTCACCAAATTCAGACTGTCCAAAAAGCCAAATCCATCCTCCAACACCCTTCACACATCCTCAACTCCTCCTTTGAATGGCTTTCCTCTGGAAGATGTCTTCGGAGCATTAGATGCTCAACAGTCCAAAGGAGAAAGTCATTTGTTCCTGAGGCAGTTTGTCTCCCTAACCTCAGTATTTAACTTTTAACTTTTAATATCTGTTTTAATGTCTGTTTATAATGTCTGTTTTATATGCCTGCCATTCTTAATTGCCCTTTGGGAACAAATACTCATTGACTTGAATTAAAACAATAAACAACAAAAAAAGCACACACCACAAACACCCAAAATCAACAGCAACAATTGCCACCCAGAAAAGGACAGTAAAGACAAGAGAAAAGGGAGCTACTGAAAAGCAATGCTGAACAGGTGCATCTCAGTGTCCCTCCTAAATGTATTCACGGAGCTGCTCTCCCTGATGGACCTGCAGAGAGGTTCATAGCTGAGGAGCAGCACAGCTGAAAGATCTTCTCCCCATGTAGCTGGCTCGATCCCGGTAGGTGGAGGACCCATATCCGCCAGCTAGTAGACGACCACATGTAGTAATTCCAGTTTCAAAGATGTTGAAATGAGATCATCCAGGTACTCAAACAAGTTCCAGTAGGAGGCGACACACAGAAAATTGCCGGAGCAGACGACAGTTTAAAAAGGTTAGTGCAGCAGCACCGAGCCAGTTGGAGTCAGTAGAGCAGCTCAACAGAAAAAAGAAAAACTGTCCCCAGAGCAAAGTGTTCACAAAAATTCCAAAAAGTAATTACCATTCCCAAACTGAAATATACAAAAATTGCAAAGGAAAAACAAAACAAAACAAAACCAAACGAACAAATGCAGAAGAAGTGGCGACCAAAGTGTGCCAGTATACCAGTCCTAACGTCTTCTTTTTCAAGTATCAAGATAAGATCTCTGGGTAAAACAGTCAGAACGAGAGGGGTCAGAGTTGGATAAATCAATGGGATAAGTGGATTAGAGTTGATTCTGGCCACCATGGATTTAACTCTGAACCTGAGGTGAGTTAGCAACATGATACATAGTTATGAATAGATGGTGGTGCAATAGATCTCCATTTAAACCGCCAGAGAGTGGTTGTTTACTGTGGCAAGGGGAAATGGCATTTTTACGATTCCTTTTGGTATTTAATTGCACTGATCTATAGGCATAATAAAAGATGCTGGGAAATAATCCCAGGGAGTGTAGCATGGTTTCTTGGACACCCAAGTGAGATGCTCCCAAGTGAGGGGAAAGTTGTTTCTGTTAACATCTAAGGGCATTGACGGAAGAGAAAAAGTTAAATGGCTTTTAATTAAATTTTAATCAAGAGGTAATTTTCTGTTCCCCTAACCAGTTAGGAGGAGGAGATGGATAGAGCTGAGTGGAAGGAGAAAGAGGGAGTGCCACGGCAATGATGGATTGGATGTTTAAACCCTGCAGAGAGCCCATCACTGATGTCTTGTTAAAATTTAATCGATCAGTTGATTCTCAGTGAACCTGCCAGATCTTAAAACGATACAGCTGCTATAAAGGTGAAATCCTTCTGTCCAGATTACCCACATGAGGAGAGTCTTAAAAATGTAATGTCAATGTAAACTAGTTCACGAAACACCTGTAGCCAATATTTATGTTTTAGACTGGGTCAGCATCAGATAAATCTTTGTAAACACTGTATATAGTGAATGCAGTTCGTGGTGTAGTCCCTTCTGGAACTCAGACATTACTGTTGATAATGCCACCACCTTCTGTACAGCCAACACCATCACTTGGCAACCAAAAACGACCCAACCTTTAAGCTAAGCCTGGTGCTCAATACAACTTTATTACTTTATTGACTAGACCGGCTTTAGCGAGGGCGGTGCTGCACAGTAGACATTTCATCCTGAATGTCAGACCGCTGATGTCATATTTGCCTGGGAAGCTGGAGCCATCTTCATGAAACCATAGAGCCATGTAATCATCTAAGCCTCACAACTCCCTCTCGGTTAGCTCCACTCGCTGCTCTTTATGAGATGCTCGGTGGGACAGGCAGTCTCCATCCTGGCCTGAAGCCTGACCACAACATTACATTTCTCTTCATTGATGTGCTGCCATATAAGAAAACACCATCAGTAATCACATTACCATATTCACACACCATCACTGTGACTTACACAGCAGCAGTGAATAACTGTGAGAGTCTCACGGATGTTACATTGGATTACATTTCAGCTAAGTGTTTCCTGCTGTTACGGCTGGCTATTGTTATTATCACTTTCTTTGCTAGGCAGGATAGGAACGCAGCGGCACATAAAGTGAAAATGTCACAGGGGTTTTAGTGGGTAGGAAGTGGTATGACTAGGAAATGTGGTGAGAGACTCCGGTTTGCAGGCTCCGGTTTGTGTTTCTGACATGGTGTGTGACGAGGGGCATCACGCCGACCACTACTCATGAATAAGACATGGGCGGAGAGGGCCGCTGGGGCGCCTGCTGTCCATTTGCCATTTGCACGCTTGGCCAAAGCTATGGAGGACGACTGGTGTGGGAGTGCTGTGTGGAGTCACTAGGAGTGCTGCACTGAGATACAGAGTACACAGAGGAGACTGCTGCATGCAGCTGTGCCATTTGTGGATTGAGGTTTTGAGGTCTACTACACTACCGTAATTAATGACGAGTTTGCTTCATTACATGAACATGAACAGCATGTCAATGGGATTTTATTTTTAAGCAGAAGCATCTGTGATTCTTATTTGAGTCACTCTAGCTGCATCCCAAATGCACAAAAATGCCTCCTCCCGACCTCCCCTCCACCCTCCTCTCCTCCTTTCTTCTGGAAAGTGAAGTTATCTCTTCCACTCTTCCAAAACTGGACAAAATGAGTGGAGGAGCTCTGCTTTCACCTCAAAATGTGCAGAGAATACGTGCATTTGTGCTTTCAGGAGGTTTTTTTTTAACATTGCGGTGTGACATCACTGTGTCCACGCCCCTTATCCATCATCCATCCATCAACACTTATCAGCAAAGGCAGGAGAAGTCCTCCCTGTCAAATGCAGATTTTGAACATATATAAACACATCTGCTGATTTATTAAGCCCACAGCCAGTCTGTGATCATTTCAAACAGAAAACCACAGTCTTTTCATTACAACACAGAAATCTATGCTAATAAAAATGTCCAATCTGTTTCTCAACGTAAAAACATTTATCAGTGACTTCAGAAGAATCACAGTTGGGAGGAAATTTCCTGAATATTTCTGCACAGATGAATGTGGTGAATAAAAGGATGACTGAAAATATGAGATGTTTCAAACATACACAAAATACAAAATACACAAAATAATTGATTTTAAATGACCAACATACAAACACACATATACATGAAATGGGGATGACTGTTTATTAATCAGTTTATCCTTAAGATAAATTTAAAAAATCATTAATATCTTTTTTTTTTTTTTTTTTTNTTTTTTTTTTTTTTTTTTTTTAATGACATAATTGCATAATCAACTTTTCAAATAAGGCAACATTCATTTTAAACCTAGCCACAGTAAAATTCACTGTAAAGACTTCTAGAATGTCTTCTTTTCAGGAACAATGCGGGAGTTGTGGAAATGCAACAGCCAATGAAATTATGATCATCTTCATTTAAAAAAATAAAAATACAATTTGTGTGGAAGATGTGAACCGCATTGCAGAAAGAGTAAAACCCATGATTGGACCAGTTTATCATTGATCGACATTGCATATGATTACAGTGGAGGAAACATAACTGTCCCAGTTCTCATGTCTCTAGTGTCTTCTTGCTTCATGCCCTCCTCCCCTCCCATCCTCTGCCTCACATTTCCAGGTAGGATACGAGGGGAGGAGCGAAGGAGGAAAATACTTTGCGATGCAGTTTTGGTCTCCATAATATGCAGTCCACTGTTCCTGCACTGGCAACAAACACAAACAATGCAAGATGCACTGTGGTCCTGTTCAGTTGTGTGTGTGTGTGTGAAGAAGATGACAGACACTTTAGGGAAAAAGGTCTAGTTAAGCCAGAGCTGCAGGGGAAGATTTAGTAATGCACTGCTTACTCTGGATACAGATATTTGCCTTGATCATTTCCGAAGGTGGCCTTGAGCTCACACATTGATGTATTTAACGATTTCCAATACCAACCAACACCTTGCACAGCAAGGTGTTGCACAGCATTTGCAAGTTCAATATGAAGGAAGAATGCTGAAATGGCATGGAAATCTGAACATTAAGGCAATCTTTGGAGGAAAAATAAAAAACAAATCATAACTGTTTCGCTACTTTTGCTAAGACTGCCAGACCAAAATCGGTTAATGATTTTCACCCAAAACGTATCCGACCTAAACCACCCCACGGGAGGNGCCAGACCAAAATCGGTTAATGATTTTCACCCAAAACGTATCCGACCTAAACCACCCCACGGGAGGTCACGCTAACATCGATCCACCTTCCTCCCTCCCTGTCTTTCTTCTTTTTCTTCTTTTTCCACCCGACCAAGCAGATGGAAATCGATAGAAAATCAAGGAAACAGCTGAAAAATAAGTTGGTCGTAAAATGCCCCCGACTGAACTTTTACTTCAAAGGGAACTTCTGAAAAAAGGGGGAGAGATGGATGCAGCATTTGTGAGAACTTTGATGCCTGGGCCTTGCGGATGTGAAGCAGCAAATTGAGGTGAAGAGTCAGAGGGAGGATGTTTGCTGCTCAGACAGAGGGAAAGAGGTCAAAAACACTACAGATGAATGTGACAAATAAGTGTTCTGCTGTTAACACAACCTGACACCTGTATAAAACGCTACGCCGTGCTCAAGAATGTTGGTTTTGGTTATTCTCTGGACACAGAGATGTCATAAGGGCCTGATGGTTTCCAGCTAGCTGTTGGACTGTTAAGATAATGACTGGAAAAACACAGGTGTAGCTATGCCTGCCTGCCTGCCTTTTTCTCAGACTGCTGATTGTTTCTACTGTAAAAACCTCCTGTACAGCAGTGTGAGGCCTGTCTGCTCTCCTCTAGGCTTGTTCAAATGTAAACAACAGTAACTGGCTGACACAGCCTTTAACCTCCAAGCCCATGGGTCTCCTCAAGCTTTTAATACACCTTTCAATTGAGAAATGTGTATTTTAGGAGGCGGCAAGATAGTTCACAGAAGCTGTTAACCACTGACTCTGCTGACCTTCGGTATCACTCTAGCATTTAGCAGAGTGATATGTCTCTATCTAAACTACTAAAGGCCAAACAAATTAGGCCATAAATGAGGGACACAACTCCAGGCATCCTGCTGAAAGCACACAGCCAGAACACACCCGTGTAGCCATTCAATTTCCCATTGCTACCACCTCTACGCCCCCGTCCAGAAGCTAGAGAAGCAGCTGGGCCCTGATGCTAACATATCTATTATATGATGAAGTGCAGAAGTGGAAGGGAAGACTACTTGTAGGAAAGACAGGATTGACTGGATTCGTCTAGACAACCCTGCAGAAAGACAAACTCAGATATATCATGGTCTGCACATCAAACAGCCCAGACTTCTCCAACCTATCCTGACTTTCAACCTGTACGTCCAAAACGGAAAAGCACATTTGGCTCAATGTACAACCAGTCCTGTCATAAAAGTTCTACTTCAGTCTAGTATACAATGAGAAGACACAGGAGTGAGTGACGGAGATACCTATTAGCAAGTGTTAGGCATTTGGTAAGCTGCAAACATGTATTTAATGAGATCACACTACATGGTTGCTATATGCCGAAGGAAGTGAACTGTGTAGTAGAAGTGTGTGTTCTTGTGAGCAAGGCTTTAATTAGAGCTGAGTGGAAAACAGCTAGAGGTCCAGGGTGTGTGTTCATTAGGGACTTGGCTGGACAGGCTGAGAAATGAGATGAAAAACCTCAGCAACAAATGCAAAAAAAAAAAAAANGAAAAAAAAAAAAAATAAAATAAAATAAAATAAAATAAATAAATAAAAAATGATGGGAGCTCAGGCAATAATTGCGAACAAGTTGGGGAAAAGCTAACTGCTGTTGGAGGATTGATAGAGAAGGTGGAGGTGTAAGACAATCTAGTATCTTAGCTCTGTAGGTGGGAGAACTTTTGGCACTCTGGGTAATTAAAGGTGATAGAAGCAGACTCTGCTAAGTGAGGAATGTAACAGAAGAAGGGAGTGGACAGAAATAGATTGAGGCGCAGAGGCACATAGGTGGGGGGTGGGGACAGGTGGCTGGGGCTGGTGATGTGGTGTGGTAATTGGTTGGCAGGCTGCTAGGCTGAGCTGATCTCTGTTCTCTGTGGTAGTTCGGGGTGTGTGTGTACGCGTATGTGCGTGTCTGTGCCGCAAAAGGGAGAGAGAGAATTGATCATCAGATTTGTTCATTCCCGTGGAAAGGCTTGAGGCAGGACAGGGTCAGAAGAATTGGGCTTGTCTCAGTCCGATCAAGGGAGAACAAAAGTAAACAAGGGAGACACAGAGCGGGAGAGGGAGGAAGAGAGAGAGAGAGAGAGAGAGAGAGACGCGTAGACACAAATGCAGAGATGAAACATAGGGAGGGACACAAAAAAGAAAAGAAACACTGAGTCATGGGAGGATTACGGGTCGAATGCAGTGGAGGAAAAATGCGAAAAACTCAATTATAGAAGTTGTTCAGAGGAGGTTTTAGGGTCGATTGCAGAATTTCAAGTTAGCTAGCCAGATTTCAGCTAATTCACACGACACTGGTGCATTAAGAGACAGCATCTCGCTCCGTTGAGGCGGCTCAGCAGGTTGAGGCACATAATCAACTTGCAAAATTGTACATCTGAGTCAAGCTTACAACCTTTGTCATGCCAATCCCAATCCCCCCNTCCCCGCCTCACTTCTATCTTTCCTGTCTAAATTATAATTCTAAGTGGTGCAGTATTGCTGTGACATTTATTTAAGTGAGAGGAGAGAAGGATGCCAAGTTTTTTTGCTCTTTGCAGGATGGTCTGAGGAAGTGGAGTGCTTTTGAAGGGTTTACCGTGCGATGAAGATTGAAGCACAGGACCACGATTGAAAAGATTTTTCTCCTTCAACCTTGATCACGTCAGCAATGCTTCCTCAATTCTCAAAGCTTACAGTATATGCAGGTTACTGTCACTGAGCAGTGCTATCGGGTATTCCAAATGCTCTATCTTTGTTGCAGTTAGGATGCTTGAGCTGGTTATTGTTGGTTCACAAATAAATTTACCTTGTGAGCCTGCTATGTGAATAAACGTGTAAATCCACCAGGATCGAGTGAATGGAAAAGATGCTAATGAAATGCCTTTAAACATATGTAAATTTAGCTTCAATTTAAAAATTCCTTTAAAGTCACGTGCTACGGGATTTCACTTGAATATGTCAGTCACCGCCATTTTGAAGCAGACGCCAAAAGAGAACTGGAGAAAGAAAGACACCCTGATAGAAAGAAAGGTGCCGAGATGACAATGAGTGAGAAAGGGAATACAAAAGAAAGAAGATGAAATAGACAGCGGCAGTATAAGCTGGGGAAAACCAGGAGCAACAAAATAATGCAAAAAGAAAAGTAAAAGCTTAGATGCTTGTCACAGCAACATTGCAAATCTCTTCAGAGAAGAAGCCAGGCGAAGAGAGAAGCAACAAAACATGAGGGAAAAAAAGATGAAGCGATGAAGAACGATATTAATATTGCACTAAGTCAAGCAGGACCTAGGTGTGAAAATGGCCTCCAGATTGTTTGCTAGTACTACTGCCAAGCTATCAGCCTGTTCCCTTCAGGCACTCACATTCAGGGAAAGGGAAGAGAAAACTTTTCTTGCGGCGGATAATCAAGCTGTAGTTGCATGGTGCTGCATTTGTAATGCGTTCTTCCATGCTTTGGGTTATAATTCATCATGACTGAAGGATTCACAAGAACTTACAGAGCCTTGGTCACTCGGCTGTCAAGATTCTAGCGAGGCATTGATAAAGCCTGCATTAATCCTCAACAAAAGTGAGAAGAATGATTCTATAAGCACAGTGGGAGGAGAGAATAGGACCTGCTGGGGGGTCATGTTTGCTGATGGAGGGCAAGAGAAGGGAGAAAGTGAGAGANAGAGAGAGAGAGAGAGAAACACACACACACACATGCACACACACACAAAATCAAAGAAATAAGCAACTGTCTCCAGGCACCCTTGACCTACATGGCAGGACTTGAGGCTGAGCCAACATCACCACATTTGCATGTCAGTGAATGCTTTTCATGTCAATCATTTCCATGCCCTTGGCGAATTCAAACAAACTGATAAAGCTGAATGGAGATGGGTAAACGACAGGAAAGGAGGGACTGAATCAAATTAAAGAAAGAGGGAAAATATCTGGTCACTATCCAGACTGCACACTGAACCTGCATGCTTCTCAACTCCCTCATCTCCATCCAATCCACACCCTTCCCCCCAACTTTGAGCCACCCTCTTGAACCCCAGGTCTTTAAGCCTCCCTACACCTCCTGCCCCCAACTGCAACCCTGTCCTCCAACCCTCCCCCAGCCTGCCCCCTGGAGGCTGCTCATATTTCCTGTAAGTTTCCACTTTTCAGTGCCAGAAACTGGAGCTTGTTGCCATAGAAACAGCCTGGTAAAGAAGGGGAGGGGGGGAGGGGGGGATCTTTGCCGCATTGCTCGACTTGGATGGTTGTTTTGAATGTGTGCATGAATGTGTTTGTGTGCATGTTTGTCTAATAGAGACCTTATGAAAAAATGACTGTGTAATCAGACACTTCTTGAGACTGGATACAGTGTTTGTCTCTGAGGTGTGTGTGCATGTGTGTGTGTGTGTGTGTGTGTGTGTGTGTGTGTGTGTGTGTGGTGTGTGTCTGTCTGTCTGTCTGCGTGTGTGACAGAGCATTAAAAAAGGAAAGTCAGAAAAAACACATGTTAATTTGATTTTGACAAAAACAACTACAAATTCATGAATTTACAGTTGTTTTTTTTTTTATTATCAGAATCAAACTTNCAAAAACAACTACAAATTCATGAATTTACAGTTGTTTTTTTTTTTATTATCAGAATCAAACTTCAGCTGTTCATCATCTTACACTGTTGTCTAGTAAGTGTGTGTGTGTAGTCCTGTGCATCCATGGGCATGTATATGTGAATATGTATGGGTGTGTGTCATTGAATTTCCTGCCCATTAATGTATATCATTAATATAAATGAGACAGGATGTTTCACTGGTGACATCATTTAGACCTACTACACGCATGAGAGCGCCATTATACTCCACGACCCATTTAAAGCCTCAGAGCCAATCCAAGGATTGCCATGGTGGAATTGAATCTGTTCAATTTGCTTGTGGATCTCAAAGACCGTAACAGACTTTAGTGTTGGCAGTCCCTTCCCCCATTTCCCTGGCTGAGCCCCTGTGGGGACTGAGGTGACATATTGTATTAGACCATCAGAGGAAGGTTACGGAGCCTCGGTCTACGCCCCCATTCTCATTCAGATCCAGCCTCTGCCTCCCTCGTCTATCCAGCCGCTCAGCAGCCTGGCAGCCCCCCGTCCTCTATTGATCCCACAATCTCATCAAGCAAGTTTCCTTGAAGATGCAATTTCCACCACATCAACACAGAGGGCCGGAGCACTTTGTTCTAGCCGCGCCCGCCGCGGCATTGATCTAGTTTTCTAGCTCATCCCCAATCCCCTCCCTGGTCTGCCATCGCTGCCAACAGCCCCTGCACCCACACCCACACCCACACATCCTCATCCAACAACTGAAATCCACTTCTCCCCCATTCCTCCACCTGAGTGAACATTCGCCAAACGTTCACTTTCCTGACTGCCCATGCTTTTGCCTAAATGACGTTCAGAGGAGCGGTGAACTCTCCATGCACACGCACACACACACACACACGTCTAATGTCTAAAGCACGCAAGGCACATTATAATCACATAAAAAGGCACAGAACACAAAAAACAAACACCAACCTGGTTTTATGCTCAATCAAAGCAGCAAAGGCCGTCAGGACTCAGTGGGGGACGGATGGGTTGATTGTACCATCATACTGAAAAAAATCCTGAAAACTGAAATAGCATCTGACAAAGTTTTACACACAAACACCAGTGACAAACCACATACACACTCTTTACATATGTAAGCTAAACTACAAATATGGACTTATTGTGTGCTGTATATTTGCTTTCTATGTGACCCTTATTCCTGCTCATCTCTCCGTAACACACACACATACACACAGTCTTTATACATACAAAGTTGTGTGCAAAAATACTCTCACACACATACACACACACACACACACACAGACTTCATCTGCAGGCTTCAGCAGCGAGGTCATGGCGGTCTAAGACTACACCTCAGGGCCTCTGAGACCTCATCCAATTCCTGCCTCCTCCTACTTCTCCCATTTCTCCTCCTCCTCCTCCTCCTCCTCCCTTCCTCTCACCCCACTGTAATCCGCTTCTACTTTCCTTTATGTAATCTTGTCATAAGGCGTTTCAGATATGACTAACACAAACTTCCGTCCATTCCCTTTTCCATTTCTTTCACTCCTTTTTGCCTTGTTCTTTAATTACTGTGGCAATAATATTTAACAATTCCCCGCTTGTTTATCCTTCCCAGCAACTGTTTGAATATTGAAATTGCAATATTTATTTGGATCCTTTACTCTCTATTCGTGGAAAGAAAGGAAAATGTAAGATGGAACCGTGAGGGATTTAATTGAGTTGGTCAGCGGCTCTAGGACGAATTATTAAATAAGAAACCAACAGAGCTGATATTTAAGAGGCAACGCAGGCAAAATTGCGATTAAAAGCATACGCTTGTTCTCTTCGCTCAGTCTGCTCCTCTCCTCTCCTTCCTTTTTTTCCTTCCCTCCCTTTTCTCACCTCTTCCCGCATAGTGGATGTCAAACCTGTCTGTCACAGTTCTTTTTAGCAGGCAGACAAAACACAGACTTTGCAGCTAGTGGCCTTTGCTGCACTAATGTCAGTGTTTGTTTCTCCATGTGCACACTTATGCATTGGCATTTGATGTGTCACCTTGAATGATGCTATAAAAACAGGGTGAGATGCGCAAACAAACATGGATTCACACAAATGTAAGCAGGTGAAAGTAAAACAAATGCTGAGCAGTTAATAATAGACTTTCGGGCACCCTGACATCTTTCCTACATAAAAATTGCACTGTTATCATGACTGCTGCTAATAAACCTCACACAGAACCTCAGAACCTCTTTCCCTGTATGTATATAAAAGTGATATATTTCTATTTACCTATTTAACACAATTTTTCTCATTCATCCTTCCTTTATCTTATCACATCTGTGCAATAATGATGTACCCACTTGTCACTACCCCAACACACATCCCTGATTATAAATGTATATAGTATTATATTTTCTTTCTTTTTTTTTTTTTTNTTTTTTTTTTTTTTTGCCATTTGTAGTGTCATATTTCATTTGTCATTTGCTTTTGTATGTAGTGTTATGTCATTAGCCATCCCATCTTGACTACATTGCTTTCTTTTTTTCTCATCCTCTTCATATTTTTTACCACTTTATCTCATTATTGCTGCTTTTCTTATTTTTACTTATTTTTATCCTATCTTTTATTTTATCTTCTATATGAGCGCTCTTATTATAACCAATGTTATTTTTTGTTGTTTTTTGTTTTTACTGCTGAGCTGACCCCTTTCTCTCGTGAAACATTTCATTGTACTGTTGACCCTGTGTTAACTTACATATGACAAATTAAAATCCGAATCTGAATCTTAATCTTTTTGATTTACCTACTGCCATTGCGTGTCTCCTAACTGATGGCACAAAACTCCAAATCAGACAACAATGATGTAGCATTCACGAGGCTCACACATCTATAGCATTTATAGCACCTGACAGAATATTCCTGCAGAATAAAATACAATGGGACCAATTATCACACCGTTGTGTTCATACACCAGAGCAATGGCAATACAGTGTGAAATATCTGCTCTGTTTTTGAAATAACTGTAAAGTACCAACTATATAAATTGAAAATGAGCCATTAAAAGGGTAAATAAAATGACTGCAAGATGAACTGAAGGAACGGCAGTAAGCGGCATCACTTTGCTTAATTGAAAATCATTGGCCGTGACACGCACGTAACTGGACCATCATCAAAGACTGTCACTGTTGACACGTTTGGCAATCAGCACAGAAACCCTCTGGAAGGTGGCTCGATTATCCCGCAGGGGGTAATGACATTTCTGAGTGTAATTAATCACATGGAGAGCGTCACTTTCTTTGGCTCATGTGGCTCATGTTACACATACATACGTTTTGAAAAGATGCAGACACGTACTGCGGCTGTTTTTCCCCAGCTTCTGTTCCATTTACATCCAATTACCTGGTGGAAGGAGTGACAGACACACACACACACACACACACACACACACACACACCACACACANTACCTGGTGGAAGGAGTGACAGACACACACACACACACACACACACACACACACACACCACACACAGACAGACAAACAGGCTCTGTTTCCAAGAATACATTGACCTTCTTTCTCCTTGGTTATGAAACAGAAATTAGAAAGCCTTCACTGTCTGACCAATCTATCCAAGTGTCTCACTGCGGTGCTCCTCTTGGTTTTAATCAGTAAAAGGATGGGACTTGCTGGCCTGTCTGAGGTAATCAACATCAGGGGCCATAAAGCGATGCTAATTGAATGGTCTCCTCATTGTCATGCACTGGGGGTATTTCTCCGCACTCCCTTTCTCTCCCAATCCTCCTCTTGCCACTCTGACTCTCCCACCCCTTTTCTCTTGTATGCCTCTCATAGGAGTCCCTTGGAGACCCTCCATTGCTGGCGCTGTCTTTTCCCACAGACAGCTCTAAGAAAACAGGCCTTGTTTGAAGTAGATGGAGGAGCTGCTGGGAGAGGTTAGCCCCTGCTTGAATCCAAGTTTTGTGGGAAGACACAGTGAATTGAGGGAGGAAGTGGAGAGAGAGTGGTATGAACATTCACATTGGGAAAAATCAATAGGGTAAGTGAGGTGAACACAGGCATGTGTGGGTATCAGTGTGTCATACGATCATACAATGCTTTATTGCCATGTCAACTTACAGTTGATAGGAATTTGTCTCAGTGTGCTCATAATACATAAACAGACAATNATTGCCATGTCAACTTACAGTTGATAGGAATTTGTCTCAGTGTGCTCATAATACATAAACAGACAATAAATAAGCATACAGCAGTCATTCATTACACATATATATCTGATAAATCTAAGAAGTGAGTCCTGAGACTCATTAAAAATGCTAATTAGCAATAAATAACAGCTAAAAAGTGCAACATTGAATCAGATCAAAGCTACATAAAGTTGAATCATAACAGTTACAAAGAACAAATAAAAACGAGGTCCTGAGAATCATTTAAAACACGAATTGTAGATGCATATGTGCTGTTCCTGAATCTGGTTGTCTTTGAGGGGAGAGATTTGAGCCTTTTTTTTAAGCCCAGTTTTTTCAGACGTGACTCGTGAATTTCTTTGAGAGCAGGAAGTTTAATGCCAATGATTCTNCAGTTTTTTCAGACGTGACTCGTGAATTTCTTTGAGAGCAGGAAGTTTAATGCCAATGATTCTTGAGACTGTGCACATAGTTCTCTCTAACTGTTTTGCTTCCTTGGGTTGTGATGTTACTGAACCACGCTGTTATTGAGAAAGTGAGAATGGATTCTATCACAGATCTGTAAAACAAAAGCAAGTTTGTGTCTGACATGTCTGTGTGACGTGGGAAATTCTCCCTCTGGTGGGTACGAACAAACACCGCTTACAAGACTTCATATTAAATTTAGCATTTTTTTCAAAATTGCATGAATATGTCAAATGCAAAGGTTAGTCATGTGAGGAGTGCTCTAGCTGAACTGGCAGTGGCAGACTGTCTGTTTTGAATGATGCTCCATTTTTAAAGCCCTTTCTCAGATGTACATTGCAAATACCCAAACAAGCACCACAGCTGCACACGCTGGCTTGAACAAAAAGCCAATAATTTTGTATTCAGCATTGCAGATCAAAGGAATTAGGGTTACATCACGTAATCGGATATGATGGCACATCAGTGACTCATATCAAAGCAAATACTGCGGGTGGACAGTTTTTTTGTTCCAGGCTGTAATCGACAAATTCATGCAGTTGTATATCATGTCGGCTAGATCGTGGCCTTTTCTGCATATGGAGGTAAACACCCATTGAGAGGCTGTCCTCCAGGCTAACAAGACACGGATGTCATACGGGAAGGTATGCCCGCTACTTTCAGAGCCAGAGGCTGTGTTCTCCAGTGAATACTCTACAAAGGTGAACCATCATCACAGCACCTCTGGCAACAGAGCGGAAACTGCACAGTAGTGAAACTCTGCCTGTGTGTCTCACAGTGGCTCAGGAGCCAGACCATAGCATGCTTCCGACAATTGATTTTCTTTTGTGCGTGCCCATTTTCACCTGGAAACGCAACAAAGCTGTAATCATCTCCACGCTCTCCTTTCTCCTCCCCGGACCCTCCCCAACCCCCACGGCACACCCTCCCACCCCACAGGCAGCTGCTGCTCAGGCTGCCATCTGGAGAGAGGCTGACCACCGCTTATCAGCTCCTGGCTCATCACACAGCTGGCACAGAGGAAGAGAGAGTGAGAGAGAGAGAGAGAGAGAGAGAGAGAGAGAGAGCAAGAGACAGAGATATAGGTAGGTTGTGGTAGAGAGAGAGGGGGAAGAAACAGAAAATTTAAAGAGAGAAGGATGGCGAAAAGGCTGAGGGATAAGCTGAAGAAGAAGGAAGACAAAAAACAAACTCAAACATGGAGGAGCATTTTGACAATGTGACTGCCAAATTAGAAGATAAGCAAAGAGAGCGCAAACTAAATGAAAATGAGAGGAGATCAGAGGAGAAGTGTGCACTTGTGTGTGAAAGACGGAGGGATAAAAAAATAGAATAAAAGAGAATCAAACGGGGATCTCAGGGGCTGGGCAGCTGGAACTGAACCAACGCACCTGTCCTTTATGCCTCATAAATTGTCTTTCATCATTGTAGGCGCTATTGATCTGAAACAGACAAACACACCCCCTCAGGCCTGGAGAGACGGCCATTTGTTGGTTCCATTGACGATAACGTCGTTCACAACGTTTTATATTCACCTGTGAAGCAGAGATGATTGACCTCCATCCACAACTTCCTCTGTTGGTCTGTTAGCATCCTGGCCTACAGCTCCAGCAGGGTGGGGCTGGAGGCTTCAGGAATATCCTCATGGGTCTCTTCTCCCCCTCAACCTGTAATAAGACTTCTTGTTGCCGTGAGTCACTGTGTCAGTCAGCTCATCCAGTTGAGGCAGTGTGTCTGTCAGACAGCCAGCATGAATCAGAGAGTGTGTCAGCTGGGTTAAATGGTACACAGTCCACTGTATATCTCCCCATCAGCTGTCACAAAGTGCCTGACATTGACAAAGATTAAATCAAAGCCCACTGCTTTAGTTTTTCGCCTAAATACCCCGGCCTTATTCATGAATCAGAAGGCCCCTCTCTTCCGGATGACGGATGTTGTTTGGAGCTGTGATTTCCCAAGAGGCAGGAAAACCTGTCTTCAAGTTTGGCTTAGATTTGTTCCTCTTTCTTGTTACCCAACACATATTTACATCAAGGCACAGTGCCTGTAAGGCACATTGAGACCCAGTTTTAGTCCTGCAGGATTTCATGATGAGATCAGTTACTATGACTGGTGAGAAATTATGTTTCATATACTCAGCCAGTCTTATTTCCATGATTCATTCATCAAACTTGGCTTTAAATTGGTCCTCTAGTGCCTGGATCTCCTACTGCCTGCAGCTGGAAGGGGGAGGGTACCGGGCCTCCTGCGGGGGCTTGAGCACCCCATAGGAGAAGTTCAGCCAGTACCAGGTGTGGCTGCAATGTCTCCTGAGACTCCAACTGGTTTGCTCACTTCTACACTACTCTGGGTCTTAATTACTAAATTCAACTGGTCATTTGGATAATAACTCACACTGGCTGCTTCATTCAGTTTTTAAGTCTAGAAGACATGTCTTAATGAGCTAATCATTAAACAGTACCTGAACTTGGATGTTCCCCAGAGGAGAGACATTATCTCTTCTCTTGGATACAGTGGATCAGTCAAATGCTGGTTGTCATCTGAAGCAAGTGGCAGGAGTAAAGCTGCTCAGTGAAAGACAGGCATAGCAACCTGATTAAATCAGCAGATTTATTTTTCAGTGTGGGTCCCCGTTGCCTCTTTGTTCCACTTTGCTTCCTTTCCAGAGCGTTTCTGATGGGGAACAGGGAAAACAAAAGGAGCAGCAGCAGTAGCTTTCTTCCTCTTCCCTCTAAAGAGATCGTAAGTGCTTGTGAAATTACTTCAAGGAAAAGCACATAGAATTGTCTTTTCACTTTATATCTGACTGCAACCATGAGCTTGATCAAGCTTCCAGGGAGGAAGAATGTCTTCAGACGCTTTCCCACACACAGAATCGCAGCAAATAATGGGCCAGCCTTGATTTAAATCCATTCTCCCAGCCACCATAACCATCTGGATGATCTAATAGCTTGTTAACGTGTAGCTGTTGGACTCAGTGGCATGCTGATGCAGTGAGTAAAGTTGGCTGGCAAAGGCTAAAGTTCAGAATGTTGGATGGGCCACGTCCGCTGGACATCCACAGAGATGATTTACAGTGATCCCTTTAATTAGCCCATTCATGCATTTTAGTAGTCCTGTCATGCAAACCAGAGCTGATTTATTACACATCAGTGTGCAGGCAACACTGATGTATTGCTGGCCAGGATTTACCAAATGTGTTAGGGTGCTGATGAGTGCTGAAGGCAACAGCGTTGCTCCACTGTTACTCATTCCCATGACACTTCTTGTACCTTTTTATTTTACTCATAGTTGAATATGGTCAAGGACAGGCGATGCTGCACTGCCAGGATTAAGCGTTAGCATGGCTGGTGTTACATGATTCTCCCTGCCGCTGATACCACTGTTTCCCGGCTGATCAGCTCGCTAACCCTACACCAGCATCCTAACTCTCTCCCTAGCGAATTGCTTCTCCAATCCAAAGTTATTGATTTAATTCCTTGTGTGATTAAAAAAACCCTGGTTTAGTATCAGAATGGGATGTATTGTTCAAATCTCTGAAAGTTAACTGTATTGTTTACTCCCTGTTACCTTGATCCTGTGACTCATTTCTCTTGGTGGAAGTTCTAATGAGTTTTTTGGCACAGCTTGGGCTGACGCAGGAGGCATTGATATTGGAAGAAATGTTGATGCCATGTGGTGAATTGCTATGTAAGAAAAAAACAAGGATCTTCTCCTCAATAAAATCCTATTCAGCTGTATCAACAAAAACAAACTAAATGTAAAGGACTTACTGGACTTACTTAGGGTTTTTTATTTAATTTGGCTGACATGATCCAACTACACAGCTGTGAAGCGCACTTGACAAATAACGTTTGGTGTAATTCAGATGGTTCCTTTTTCTGAAATTTAGATGACATGAAGTCATGATTTGCTTCTACGTGGGAATAAATTAACACAACTTTGTCTCCTGATGATAAATATCTAAGTGTTATTGAGACAACAACAGGTTTCACAGGTAATCAAAAGCCCCTTTCACACACGAAGCCAGGAAAAGTTCCTGCTATTGTCTGGGGTACCGGTATACAAGAATGTGCACTTAAAGCGGGATGCTGGACAAGTTGCTGCAGCAAATGTCCTCATCAGAGCCGAGTAACATTCACAGATAGACTCTTGTGAAAGAAGGAGCTCAGGAGCATGTAGATGACGTATTTGTCTTTCGACTCGTTTGTGACAACACCCTTAGCATGCTGGCAATAAGTGGGATTTCCAGAAGAAACTACACTGATGAAATGTTTCAAAATTGCACTGATTCAGAGGGTCTTCCACATCATATTTTTTGTGTTCATCTTCCTTTATTTTGCTTCCATTTCATTCTAGTGTTGGCTTTTGGCCAAGCAGCTTTTGGGTGCCTTACCTCCACCTGCCAGTTTGAAGGGAGGACCACACCCTCTGCCTGACCAGGAATTCCAGGTCTAAGAAGGAACACGGTTGTTCTATATTGTCCTGCACTCGGCTATAAGTGTGAAAGTTGCAGTCAAGATATATTTCCGCACCAGGTAGCCCTGTTTTGTTCTGGTTTACATATGTGGAAGGGGCTACACCAAACAGGAACAACACAAATCTTTTCATTTTATTGATCTTTTGCAGTATTATTACTTCCATAGAGTGACAGACATTGTGATCCATAGATCTGAGGTCAGTAAAGCAAATATGAATCAAAGTTATTGATGAATGTTTAAGATGACCCTATTTGTAAGAAAATGAATGGATAGTGTTGCTCTGATAAGTGCTGCCATTTATTTGAATAATAGGAATGTCCTATACAACAAAGAAACACATTAACTTGGACATAAATCTTGACACAACAATCCTTTCTGTGTGCAGATGAACTCTTGTCAGAATGAGGGAAAAGGGGATATTGCTAATTATAGTTATTAAAAGCATGCCTGTCAGTATCAGCTTGCTAGGAGGCGAACATGATGGGCTTACTGCCTTATATAAACCACTTCATTTGCTAATTATCTGCAGCCTGAGCCACTTATATAGCTCCCTGAAAACATGAGCACTGAAGCAAGAGGTCGTGTCCTTCTCCATCTAAAAAAGGCACTGGGCTGGATTTTAGTGCTTGTACCCTGCCGGGTCAATCACATCTGTAAACTTTCTGTCATTCAGTGGGGAAAATCAACACTCATTTCCATTTGATGGAAGGATAAAAATGCATGCTGGGCTGCCGCACAGGAAGAGTTGAAAAAAAACTGTCAACATGAGAGACAGCCGGCAAGCCAGAGTCGACGCATGATCGCACTGCACAAACCATCTTCTGGGGAAAGGGTCAAATGAGACTGAAATTTTGACAGGATTCTTAAAGAAAGTAGGCTCATAAAATCTGTATAATGAAGTATAATTTAAGGAGGACAACAAGAGCTGGAGCTGAAAATAGCAGCTAATGAAATGGGCCCCGGAGTTGTGTTGTGGAGTGACAAAGTGATGTTAATATGATGGGACATTTGATGGGAGTTAAAAAGGAGAACAAGTGGGAAGAGAAATGCAGCTCTCCCTCCCTCTCTCTCTCTCCCTCCTTCTCTCTTAGTGCCTCATACACTACGCGCACACACTGACCAAATCAAGTATAGCAGTCTTACTGTTTTCACCCTGGGTGCCACCCATCAGGGACAATTAAACCCAGTGATCTGTGACCTCCTTGCTGCTGCACATCACTGGTTGCATTTTCAGAGTTTTCCAGAAGGGCCCTTGGGTGCCCAGACATGGACTCAAGCTAAAGTCAAACCAAGCAAATCCCAAATATCTGCAGTAACTCATAAGTTATATTTTCTTTCTCTTCCTCTCATTGTCTCTTTCCATCCAATCTCTATGTCTCAAGTTTCAACTCTTTTAGGGCTCTTGCATAGTTTAAAGATGGAACTGTGTAGAAATGAAAATCTATAGTTTTGTATTTTTCAAGCATAAATCTGCAGAAATAAGAACAGAGGTTACTGAGGAGAATATGGAGCACAACCTCACAACAGTGCACCTGAACAGCGGTGAAGCGGAAAAGTTGCCACCATTAGATCATCGTACCACCGTTGTTGTTTTTCTTTGTTGTCTATCAAGTCCATCATTCCACAATCACCCAAAATACGGCACTCTAACGTGAATGTGAATTGGCTAATTTGTTGCCTGCACTTATTTCCCCCCAGACTCATTTGTGGGGCCTGGCGTCTGCTGAACACGAGTTGGATACACACCAGAAGGTTCACAGTCAATTAAACAAAACACAATGCTACTTCGGTGATGAACAGAAAGCAAATGGATTTGACGATAATTTGTACGCTTGTAACACCATTTGTGAAACTTCGCGTCTGAAGCAATCTATGATGCTGTCATCAATATGCAGAGAAAGAGGCAAAAGCAGAAAGGAAGAGAACCCACGGAGCTGCTAGCTTTGGCAGTCAACTTGTATAACAGCCAGATAGTTATGAAAAGCCTGGGCACATGTGGGTGGTCTGCTTTTAGTCAAGTGCAAACATTTTAGCCTTAAGAGGGAGATCTGCCAATATGAACGCACCATCAATGCCCACACCATTTCCAGTAACTCAAGTACACACCTCCTTCATGCAAACATGCACACACCAAACAACTTCTCCATGTGCATTTACTCACATGCTCTCATTTATTCCCACAAGCCTCTGCAATGTGCGAACATGCAAATACACACATCAGGGTAATTAGTGTCTTATAACACAGTTAACCATGGAGAGCCTAGAAGGGAAAGTCAAGCTCATCCTAGCAGGGATTTTAACTGCCTTCCAATATCACCCCAAGTAGACAATTGCTGCATCAGTTTGAGAATCTAAAGGTTGATTTCCTAGCAAACTGAAATTCTAATGTTGCTTTTTTTAAGAAATCATACCAGCGCTTTTGAGCTGCACAGACCCAGTGATCCACAGGTCTACATCACCTTAAAAGAACTACCTTAGATTATAATAAAGAAAAGAATGTTGGATTTAACCTGGAACATCACCTCTAAGTTTTTTAATAAATGCTCTCCCTCTGAAAATCTAAGTGAGCTCCTCCAGCAATCAACATAAATCTCCTTCAATCAGAAATCTTTGCAGCTCTCTGCTGAGCCAGTTGCAAGAGGAATACGGGGGGAAAAATCTGCAGGATAAAATTATGTTTTTCAATCTAGGTACTTCAACAGCTATGGGTATGTTCATATTTTTGGGTAATGCCATGTGACAAATCTGATTCAGCAAATGGGAATATTCCTTTCATGCTGAAAATCTTGTAGGTGACAAGACAATCATGCATAGGTCACTTGCAATATGTACGACAACGAAAGAAATTTCTACCATATTGCTTGGTAATGAGGGTGATACTAATTCTGGGCTGTCATGTGTACACTGTGTGGGTCCCCATCTGTAGCAGTGAAGGTCACCGCGTCATGGCGTCAAAATCAGCAAAAACCTCTCCCCCCGTCACAGTGATGAGCGGTTCCCATTCCAGATCACCTCCTCACTGATTAATTAGGCTCATTCTGCTAATTGAAAGTCACCCCTCACCCACTGTTCAGCTGCGAGATAGAGGGCAGACTGAGAGATTGCTACCGCCCCAATCTGAAATGGCGAGCCATTGACCTGCCACACTTTATTAAATCAACCAGTTTCTATCACATTTTTCTCCCATTCCCTCCCCTTTTTGCCTCTCATTGGTCCTGGTCACCCCCTCTCGAACTGTTTGTGGAGGCCTCCGATGAATGACAGCCAACCCACACTGGCTGCCCTGGGAGCCATCGGCATAATAAGCCAATTAACTAATTAAGACCTCATTTGGAGCCCTAACGAGGAACATGGACACTCATTTGTGTAAATAAACAGGGATTTTTTTGACTCCATTTGAAGTGCTCAATGCATGTGTTCTTACACAGAGTTCGATAAAGAAAAACCAGAATAACAGTGTACAAAGTTTTCTGCCAACTTCTGTAAGCATGAAATGGAGAGACAGGCAGTATGGTGATTCATTTATTTTAATGATAGTGCTGACATCAGTCATGCAAAACAGCAGATCAGATCTGCGTTATTGCAGTTGGGAGAGGGAACTCTTAGCCCTCTGACTGTCAACTCATTGGCAGCCGGCAGATCATAATAGCATTGCTGCATACCAAACTGTAAACACAGAGAGAGCTGAATTGTTACCGAGCCTGTCATCCAGCATCAATCTACATCAGCATACATGGCGGCTATTGATCTTGCTGCTTGGCACACGCTTTGATGAAAATACTCTATAAATTAGGGCTGTATGATGGAAAACTGAATGTATAATGTGTTCCCGCCTGGCTTATTGGCTGGTGTATATGCAATGCAGCAAATCACAGGGTCTCTGAATTAATGCTAAAACATGGACCAGAGGAGATATCATAAGAGGTTATCCTGTTCAAGATCCTCTTCCATCCCCAATAGAATTCTGATTGGTGATTAATTTGCACTGGTGAAAAAATGGAGCATATTTATTATGGATGATATGCATTAATTGACTCACCTATCAGGGAAATAAAGAAGTCATTTCAACAATTTATACATCTGTGTCCACAAGGATAAAATGTTGGATATTCTAGAGCATGTGGGAACATGGGGGTGTTCTCCTTGTAACTTTAATGAAAAATGATTTTTGCTTTCTCTTTGAACCCCTTTATTAGTACATTTTTGATGAGTTCTATTTCAAAGTGTTATCCATTTTGAATTCTAAATTATTATCAGAACCTTATGTTTCAATATCTCAAAAATGCTGAGGGTATACAGTGTATTAAGGCCATTATCTTCAAAAGGACCATGTTTTTTTTTTTTCATGCTACTTTCTTGATCTCTGACAGTGGGTGTCTTTTTTTCTAACAATAGTTATCTCTTTTGTTGCAGGTTTATTCATTTCTAAGAAATTTTAGTAATTTGTATCTACTGACATTGAAAATATCAAACCTAGAGGGCACCAGGTAATGAAAGATGATGGGCTAAGATAATTAAAACATGACAAACTTTATCCAAATTGGAATATTTTGCTGTTGGCAGTCATTATCATTAAAATATATTCAAAGGAGAGGATAGACAGGAGGAAAGCATACAACGAGCAGTCCATCATACCCCATATTGCTGAAATACAGACATCAGGCATATCTCCAGATGTCATCCCAACATGTGTCTTATTAAGGGTCTGGTGCAAATCTTTATGCCACAGACTCAACCTTGGCAATCGCAGAGACTCTGATCAACTCTGTGGCTAATCCCTTGTGATCGAGCCTCCAATATGGACTACAAACAGTAGGGGGGGAGAAGAAATGGAAGTGTGTATTTGTGTTTGCTCGTCTGTGTTTGTGTACACAGATCAACAGACACAGAGGAAAGCTGAATGCCGCAGATGCCAAAAGGAGAGGGTGAAAGATGGATGGGTGGGAGGAAGAACTTAGAAAAATGGGGAAGGGAATTGTAAAACTGAGTCTTGTGGTGGGTGCTGAACAGAAGAGCAAACACCATGGAAAGTCAGATTTGATACAGGCAAAGTGCTGTCAAGAAAGACAGGGGTGAGATGGGCGATGGCAGGTATGAAGGGGTGGAAGGAAGAAGGGCAAAGAGCACGGAAGTGACCCGTATAGTTGATGACTGTGATAACGGGGGGAGGGGGTAAGAGAGGAAAAGAGCTGAGGGTTGACTTTTTTTGTGTCCCTCTATTTTCTGCCAGGAGTCAGCATGTTTGGGTGTAGATTGCGGGCAAGCGGATCGATGTGAGTTTCTACAGCCAGAATACTCTCCTCCATCTCTGACACCTGCACGATGGCGTGATAGACCAGCAGGAAGAAGGAGAAGAATGGGGGCAGCAAAAAAAAAAACAAAACAAAAAAAAAAAAANAAAAAAAAAAAAAACACGAGATTGAGAGAGAAGGAGGGAAAAATGAGATAAACAGTGATGGAGTGCAAGGCTGGTAAACACTCTGCATCCATCATTAATACATACAATCTCTTACTTGCACATATTTAAAGGCCAACATCAATTTTCTGTCTGACATTTCCTGCCCTTGATGGATCTCACCTGTGTTACTTACAAACATAACTTCATAAGTAAAGCATAACAATTATCTAATCCTGAAGACTGAATATAAAGTAAGGTTATACATTAGACTGCCACCCCTAAAGTTAACTAGCTGTCTGAAGTGAGCGAGTGGAGGGTCTCTGTACAAGGATGAATGTGCTAATTAAGGCTCAAAACATACACAACACACACACACACACACACGCACACGCAGATACACGCACACTCACATGCACAATTAATTACATACACAATAGAAGAAGCACTTAAATCATTTACTTAAGTAAAACTAATTACATCCCCAATGGAGAAATACTCTACCAGCAAAAGTTTTGCATTCTAAATTACACTTAAAGAGGACCTGTTCTTTGTTAATTTCCTTTATTTTTATAGCGTAATGTAAGAGAGATTATGTTGAACAGAAACACAAACCCATAGGTTATAAACTGCCCTGAAAGCTTTGTTTTTGATTGGTTCTTTACTTCCAGGATATGTGTACATCAACATGTAACGTGAATTTTTCCTCCTACACACCTGGTTAGACACACACAGGAAGTATGATGCTAGCGAGCGAGTGTCTGGCCAGCATCCATGTTTCAGAATCTGAGGTGTTGCCAGCTCAGGCCTGATATAGCTAGCCAATCAGAACAGAGCGTGCTTTATGGGACTTGGCCTTACAGAGACCTCAAAATGGCCTGTTTTCACTCAATGTGCATGACGGTGCCATAGCAAGGCAAAATAAAATAGGATCAATGTTTTTTTGTTTTTTTTTTTTGTTTGCACATTAAGGCATTGCAAAATAGATCTCTAAAGGAAAATTACATAAAAATCTTAATAAATCAACTAAGTATGAAATTTCACTCCAGAATTAAAAGTAGACTTAATGTTTAAAATTCATCGTGCCATCAAGCTAAAACAACGTTGAGATACAATGGACATGACTCATAAAACACAGCGGCAAACCAGTGGCAGTCTGGAAGGCAGGAAAAACAATTCTAAAATTTACCACTCCAGCAGTAAATTTAGGGAAGTGGTTGTCAATAACATAACATGTATGTGGGTTGTATATATTGCTTTCAAACATGCAAAAGTGCCAATATTGTCCTTTAAGAAAAACGCTTGAATAAATATACGTAACTACATTATATTACAAGTATTCTAATACACACATTTCATAAGCTTGTTTTGGCACCTGCTGTAAGTGTGATGTTAATGTTAAGCCACAACTCTCATTTACAAGACAGCGTTATGCTGTGGCCTGAGAGTGCCGCTGAGAGATTTATGTTTGTCTTTATTTCCAGTACCACCTCACTCTGTGCCTTTCTGCTCATGCAGTTTGATATACTGTCCAATCCATTTTAAAGAAATCATGAAAACAAGAGCCTGTATTCTGGAGTAGAATCTGGCCTTTCAAGCCTGCAAATGGGTTTCGAGCCACCTATTGAGGAGTCCCAGCAGGAAGTAGCCCTTGCATCCACTCAACACTCGGAGACTGAAAGGCAAAGAAATAGATGGGGTGAAATAAAGTGAATAAAAAAGAGATGGGAATGAGTGTATAAATCCCACAATGAGGGAGTGTGTAACAGTGACAATGCCCTTCAGGAAGGTCCTTAACCTGGCCCACTCAGGCAGTACTAACTTGCTAATGTGCACCATATAAAAAAATGTAAGTCGCTTAAATTGCATTAGATTAGGGTAGCCATGAAGCAAATAAGTGACAGACTAAAACAATAGGTCTCAATGGGAGTAGTGTCAGTCAAGGAAAAGCACATGGTATGAAGCTAAATAAAAGTCTCCAGACTTGCTGCTATGCTGCTGGCCATGAGCCGCAACCAGGTATAGAGGATTTTATGCTTGTTACCTGGTCCTCTGTGTGAATATTGAGTTAAATTACAATCCTATACCCTCAAATGTAGACAAGCAAGTTTTTTTTTTTTTTTTTTAAATTTACCTCTCTGGGCAATTTATATCTCAGTAGCACCATGTGGTCACGACACACCTGAAAATGGATCAAAGTGCTGCATTGCATTTTTTGTCTCCCAGCTTTGAGTTTTCTGCAGTGCCAAGTAGAATTGTGCATGATATGTATGGTACATAACACAGCAAATTATAGCAAACTCAGTTCCCTTTGTCCCCAGCTGCGTCCCTTGATCCCAGACTGCTATGCACCAAGTCTCACCGCGGGTTGTGGCAAAGGCCCTTCAGAGTAAGCACTCGTTTTGCTTCTTTTGAGCACTTTTGACATTTTGAGCATTTTTATACCATCACTAAGGGTTACAAAGTAGAAAGAAGCTCTATTAGTTTCATAACTACAGTAAAAATAAGATCACTTCTGGGACCAATTTCTAAACAGTGATTTTTATCCATTTTACTTTTATCCAAAGTTAGGTATAACACAAGCAGCGAGCTGATAAAGGAAAAAACATCTACAAAAAGTGCCACAAAGCAGCAAAGCTCCAGCTCTACTGTATAAGTTCCAGAGGGTTCTAGCAGGTGCAGAGACATCAAGACATTCTAATGATCTCAGGTGTGAAGGTGTTCATTAAGATTTTAGGCTTTTGGCCTTTTTTTTACAAAAATGGAGAGGGATTATATAGATTCTAGGGAGATCAAATGGAGCTGGGTAACTCATTCCACCACCAAGGGACCACAGATGACAAAAATTTAGAGCGAGCCTCACAGTGACATGAGACATCGTTCATTAGCAGAGCTTAGCAACTGAGAAGGAGCACAGATGCTTTGAAACTTAAAGCGGTGTTCTATTATATTGTATGTAGTTTTAGATTTTTCACTGAATTTTAATTGTAGTAGTCTTTCAGTGCCTGATTATATTTTAACTCTCTCCTTGTTTAATTTGTAAGAATTGACACTTCCCTCCATCCAGCAAATTGTGCACAGGTGCACAGTTTGCACAGGTGCATCATATTTACGTACTTGTGAATGTCGTCACCAGTATACTGTGTTGTTGCCTCCTAATGGCTTTGTAAATGACCAAAAACAATATAATTTCAACATAAATAAAACCCCAGAGTTTTGAAGGGGCATTAAGACGTTTATGACTTTCACTGTTGAAATGACCAAGGAGTCACAACACAAACACATCACAGGTTATGGTGGCCTGTAAGAGACAAACATCACAGTCTCACACTGAGGGTTAAGTAACTTAGATTAACAGAAAAGAGAGCCAACCGAAACGAAGTTAATATATGACAATAATTACAATGCTTTTCCTGTTTCCTGTATTTCCTGTTTGGGTTTTTTTTTTAAAGCTTTTTAGCCTTCATGGCTTGAAATGTGTTATACCACTCACTCATTGATAGGATCTTCCTTTGTTGAGGCACTGAAAATGAGATTACTGGGCTTTGAAAAGCAGAAATCTCAGAAACTGGTAAAGTGACATTTTGGTCATCAATACCTAATTAAATAGCCACAGATCAGAAGCTTTCAAAGGTAAAGCCAAACTGAACAAACTATATAGAAAATAAAATTTGCTTATATGAAGTTAGAACCAAAATGCAGGTACAAAGAGCTGTGAGAGAGCGGGGAAATTTCAGCTAAGTAGGCCGAGTTTGGATGCTCCTGTTCACCTTAGGGGCTGTGTGTATGTTTAAGTGTATGCTGGTAAAACTGTGATGTGGAAGCTCCAGGTCTGCTAAAGATAACCTATCTACATACCCCACAACAAAGCCCTGCAATTATAATGATGCAACATGCAAATAGATGAAGACTGATACGCTGGAAATATACAGTACATTTACTGTGCAAATAAGCAGTCAGTGATTCCTAATATTGAATAAACTTCTGCATAATGTAAACTAAAAATGAACAATGCAATTACCATAATCATATTCTCACTGGAATGCTCCTGCAGGGGGTGATATTATCCTGTTTTATCTCAATATTTACTCCACTGGTATCCTTCTCTATATGTTATTAAAGTGTGACGATAATTGAATGTAAGCTTTCAGTATTAAGAGAAGAAGTGTTTCACTAAGAAATGATTCATTAAATTTAATTTAAGCAGCACCTCCTCCTTCTCACTTAACACTGATGCTCTGTGTCCTGGCTGCAGACAACAACAACATAATCAGCCAATTAGACAGAATAGAATTGACAATTATCATTCATTTATTTCCAAGTAAGAGGGTTTTGTCCTGATTCAACGGCCAGTTCCCCTTCATGTTCTGATGGTTTGAAATGATCCTTTACTAATGATCCCCAGTAATGATCTAAAAGGCAAAATTAGTTATGTATTTTTGTATCAGGCGAAAGCTTAGCAGACACTGATTTTACCTCGATCTGGTCGGACCCAAGTCATTTTAGAGTTGAGCCAAATTTCCACCTGACCTGCTTTCGTTAGACAGCAGAATGGAGGACTGATTTGGCTGTCGGACGCTGAATGGATTTCTCACGTCAGAAACTTTGGGTGACGGCCGATCCGATTCCTGCTAAAGGGAGCTGAGTGCGCCTGCGTGAGTGAAGCAGCTCTAGTAACAACAAACGTAGCGCAACAGAGCAGACAGAAAGTGTACAGAAAAAACTAAGCAGATTACAGAGCTCTCTCTCTCTCTCTCTCTCTCTCTCTCTCTCATCAACACAGCACTTTCTTCTTTACTTCTGCTTTTCTAATTCTTCTGTTTACTCATTTTCTTGGTTTACGCTTGGTTTGAGGATGCATTACTGACCTCTACATTGTGCATTACAGGCACAGCCATGTTTTTCAGTGACATGTTTTGTAATTGTCAAAAGCCAAAAGGAGCTTCTGTTTAAACGTACAATGCAAGTACCCTGGTTGCGTGTTCGATTGTGATGTATGGTGTAAGCACAGAGATCAGTGACTTTAGCTGTGAAGGATGGTTGACTCAATCATGCAGTGTACGATAACACAACGCATATGATAACTGAAAGCTGTACGGTTTCTGCCTGGCTTAAAAAAACATGATAAATTTGGACACATAGACCAAGGACCCATTTTCACCTTGAATTACTGTAAGACGTATTCTGTATCCAGATATGACTGGATCTCAGCCATAATTAGCTCGGTATAAATGCAGCCCCTACAGCTGGAACTCAATTAATAAAATTAATTTGAATTGGTGTTGCAACTTGCTATATATGGGTACCCGCATCTAGAACGTGGACAAAGTTATGTTATTAGCCTATCGACAGAGCAAGGAGAAAACATATAGGCTTTGATAGCCTAATGACATGGATGACCAGAATCCAGACAACAATGTTAATGCAAGATGTACATGAAAGATGCAAGATGTACAAGATGTACATGATGTCCCATCATCTCATTTTCCAGACAATGTATCAGGATACAGAGATTGCATTTTATTTCTAGGTATAAATGAAGCCCAAGTGTTCAGGTTGCTCATTTTATAGCAATAAACTAGAGTCGCTATATATGCAATATTCACAGTAGTGATGATAATTCTCGAGGAAAGGAAATTCACAAACACAGATTGTTGACTGCTGTTGCATTGTGTCACTGTACATGAAGTTCTTTTCTGGCAATCTCACACAACCCGGGCAGTAAGCTACAAAGTGAAAAACCAAATCAAAAACTGAGTCAAATCTTTCCTGTCAATTAAATATTCCCTAAACTAAAATAACAACGTTAAGTCAATTCACAGTACAATGTTGCCTATCACAGCTGCCAATCAGAGCTGCCCAAGAGGTCGTCCATTTTGTGTAAAACAGTCTTTACAGTACATGTATGTATAGCACACATTTCACTGCCTTCCTCATCAACACTGTCACAAAGTCTCTCACAAATCTCTCTCAGCACTCATCTGATTATGGGGGGGTCACTCAGCACTCCAGAAGGAAAAAGAAAAAGTTGACAGCTTTTTGTATTCATGCCATGAGTGGGGTTCAGATCATTTGCAAAGCCATCAACTGGATGTCCTTTCATATTCAAACTCTCTGCTGTCCTATCACTCCCACATGCTGGGGATCTTAATGATGGCTCTCTTATTTGCAGTTATTTCAGGAAATTCAATGACTTACTTGCCAGGGTCATGAGCAAAATGAACAAGACAAGCATCTTTGAAGATTATGGTAATGGAAACAGAGGGCAAAATTGGAATTGTTTTAAAATTCACCCACTCGTTCCACATCTTATTATCCCTTTGCTTGGCAGCCAACCATTTTCAAAGGCGTGATAAAAATACACATTAGATACATTCACTGGCATTGCTGTAGCAGAGAATTTTATGGCCTGTAAAGTTTGGCATTTCAGGATGTGAAAATAAACACCCAACACAGCAAAAAACAAAAGAAAAGAATCAGAGATGTACAGGAAAGAAGGTTGGTAGTCCATCCACAAAATGCTCTTTAGGATTTATTCAGCACAGCAGATGGAACGCATGATCCTTCATCATATATTTTCCTCTGGTTTTTGACATTCAGTACTGCAGACAACTTCATTTAGATGAAAATTGAAACCTTCAGTTCTTGGTGGGAGAATGACTATTGAGTGCTTGATACACCCCCGAACTAAAGACCAGATGGTGCAAACTAAAACACACTTTAAGAGGGAGGATGTTGTTTCAAAAGGCAAATTCATGCAAATCAGGTCCACAGTGAAGCTGTTGACTCATGCAATTTCACACTGTTTACCAATAACAAATTGGGAATGGAACACTAATAGTGCTTTCTGAGCAAAACTCCGGATAAGGCTAAATGTTCAGAGGAACGTGTTATTACAGCTGAACTCAGAGCTGAAATGCTACATTAGCAAATTAGGAATGTTTAATAGGTTCCCTGCATGAAATGACTCTTCTAAAAGGACAAACTGACCTCAGAAAATGTACACACATTAAGAAATTGTAGGTTATGACCCTTGATCTCTAGTAACTAAAAAAAAGAAGTGACCCAAACATTTAATTAGATCAGCTGGACAGGCTCTGTTATGTCCAATAGTGTCTGTCACATTTAGTGTCTGCCTCAACACAGAACGATTCAGCTCATTCAGAACCTGCTAATGCTTTACTTGATTCTTCCAGCCATTAATTAGCATTAGAGAGAGTCTGCACACTTTTGCCAGTGATACTAGTCGGAAATACAGATTTTCACGTAAATTACACATTCTAGACAACAAAGCACAAGCCGCAGTGTTGAATCTGAGGTATTTGTCAAGCCATGCTGCATGTACACACCCGCGTAAATGCATCACATTTTCAAAGTCCTAGATCTATCTTTCCAAAAATGCCCTCCTCCCCCTTCCCATTTGCTATTCCACTGTGGACATCTGGAGTCCACTAGTAACTATAGAGGAGTTTGCAAGGACACAGCAGACTGCAGAGAAAGACAGGTAGGTGTATGAGTGGGCGTAAGGCAACCAGGCAACCAGGTGCTGTGAAGTGAGAGACTCTTCCCTCCCAGCTGATGATCAAAGACGAGCATAACAGCCACTGATGACAGTGGCTGCTGGCCAGACCNTCCCTCCCAGCTGATGATCAAAGACGAGCATAACAG
Organism: Lucifuga dentata; assembly: GCA_014773175.1. NCBI lineage: Eukaryota > Metazoa > Chordata > Actinopteri > Ophidiiformes > Bythitidae > Lucifuga > Lucifuga dentata. The sequence goes on along the minus strand of VXCM01000004.1, from coordinate 326,298 downwards.
CCACTGATGACAGTGGCTGCTGGCCAGACCAAACGCACAATGTGGACCACAATGGGACCTGTCAGCAGAGATGAGCCGGATCAAGCCGATGCCAGCTAGGAAAAAAAATAAAAAATACAACTTGCACCACTAGCACCAAAAAACAAAATGGATGCAAACAGAAATAATAATTTCTCAACAATTACCAACAATAATTTGTTTGAACTGACTAATTTTGTTTCTCATTTAGTCACTCTGGTCTCATGTTTTAAAGAGGGTTGTGTGACTGGGGATTACTCAGGACATTGTGGGAGAATTAGAGAGAGAATATATCCCTCCAGCCAGCTAAAGATAATGTTAATGATGTCATGTGGGATCCTTCATAAGAAAGACTCCTGATGTAGATCCACAAGGATCCACTACGACTTCTGCCTCTACTCTGTAACTCATGATAACACCTGCTTATAATTTCCCTCTAATAGAATTAAACTCTTGATAAAAATCATTTTCATAAGGCAATTATCAATTATCTATCATGTCAAGATACATGAACATAGATCTTCCTGGATATACAGAGAGGGAGACGTTTCCTAAATGGCATCTACAAAGAGTGCTTTGTCAGATGGACCTTATAGAGGAAGAAAAACACTGTGACTAAATGGGAGATAACTGTCATGTGTCTCATGTGCTCTGCTGTGAAAAACTGGCCCAGTAGACCACTTAAGAAAAGATCATTCTTCGAATCGATGGACTGGACATGATTTGGAAAATCTGTGGTGCTTAATACTTTTACAGAGAGACATTATGACCCCTAACACAAAAAAGAATTGTAGATGAGAGAGCTAAGCACTCTTTGGGCCATTATAGTCCATTAGTAAAATTCATGCAGTATTTATTTGACATAAAGACAGAGACATACTGGCAGTAAAGCTGTATATACTATGTATAGTGTTTACTTTATGGTTACAGTGCACCATGCCTTATAGCCATGCCTGGGTGTATGCTATTGACATGGATAACACTTGCCGTAGTAAAAGTACTGTGAGATCAATACATTCAGGGGCATCACCTGTGCTGCCTGGAGCCCCACTAAAAGCCTTTGCGTCTCATCTGGAGATGGAGCTGAGATCCCTGAGGACTTGGCTCGCAGCAGAAAGAGGGGAAACCCCCCATATCATAGCATTGGAAGCTCAATTGCACTGTCATCCACAGCTGGGAAATCAACGTGACATGAAGGAGCGCCACTGTCTCCTTTCCTTTTTTTTGACTCAAGTGATTCAAGCTGCTCTAATTAACTTCCTGAACACAGGGCTCTACCGCCGCCGCTCTACAGCCATATTGGGTGAGCTTGTGGCATGATAGTACAAGCTGAATGTCACGCTCTCCTTGGGCCGATCAATCCAAGCGATCAGATATCAGACACCTGAGGGATGACTTTAGCCACAGATGGCTCACACAGACACACACACTAACACGATCACACACACAATTATACAGAATCAACGCAAACATGCACTTATGCACTGAGCCAAGGCTGGGCCAAGGACCAGAGCTCGTTTGCAGACAGATATGCTGAGCCAAAAGCTTTTCTCTTCAAAAACAGTTTGTCTTTCTTCTATTTCAACCATATTATTATCTGCACGTCAGCTGGATGAGATGACTCCCATGTTGAAAAGACCCTCTGTTCAATGCCACAGATGCTCATGTCACACGCTCACAGACTGAAAATTGTGTACCTTGCTCAAGGTCACAGACAGAGGTTTTCCCCAGGGGGGGAGAGGAAGCCAGACGCCTAACTCCTTCTGTTAGCATGTCTATGCATTTGCTTGATTCCTAATTGTCTCTGTAAGAGGTTCTGGCCTGTGGGGGGAAATTGTACAGAAAACAATAACAACCATTTTGTATTTGCTTGTAGTAGTCATTCAAAAAACAATCAGCAATGGTAAACATGCAGTATGCCCTGTAAATCGTCTGTCTCTAACCTAGAGGAATAACAACAATTCCCTGATGTAAACCACTGAATGAATGTTGTTTACAGGGTAAGAATTGACGATATACACCGTTTGATATACTTACTAGACTGTAGGATGGTGTATAGTGTGGAGAATGGATATTCATCTGTGTAACACTGTTGTCATCCTCCCATCCACTGCTCCTATTCATCACTATTGGTTTGTAGACAGTAGGTACTCCTATTTTCTGTTTCTCAGCTCAATCAATATCAGCAATAATGCATGAGTCCGGCTTGACTGTCTGTAGCTTACATTTTCTGCAGCTTTTCTCCACTGTGTCTCTCTCTCTCTCTCTCTCTCTCTCTCTCTCTCTCTCTCTC
>VXCM01000004.1:185848-323979 GCA_014773175.1 Lucifuga dentata | reverse complement strand
TTTTTTTTTTTTTTTTTAACTCTCATTTCCACTACTCTTCACCATGGCTAACAATACACTTCAGTGCTTCCATCACCAACATGTATTCCCTTGACACTGCCATGACTTCCTGTCTCCATTATAACAAACACCTCCATTATTCTCTGTGTCTTTCTTTTGTCATTCTCTTCACACACTTTACTTTCCCTCTTCCTCCTACTCATTTTTGCTCCTCATAAAATTTCGGGGCCCCAGCAAACCCTCTCAGCAGAGAAAGGCTAAGACGAACAGGTTTCAGTTTCTCAATAAGCTGCAGTACTAATCCACCAGGGGGGCTGCATCAAATAGAACTGTCTCTATGTTGTCATGTGATTTAAAAAAAAAACAAAAAAACAGGAGCACAATTAATAGTCCTTATCAATGCAGATCTACTTCCAGCAGCATTAAACATTACTGGCTGCACATACTACTTTTCTGAGAATGCCAATACAACTTGCTGAGGATTATTTATTTGTTGGCCAATGCTGCACAAAGAACCCAAGCAATCTGGATCTTAACACAGATATACGGGTTAATTTATCTGGATTTTCAGGATAATTTGGTGGTCAGGGAAACACAGGGGAGTAACAAGTATTCCAGTGATGCAGGCGGCTAAATCAATCCCAATCTGAGCATGTCCACTTACTCTCTGCTCACTACACTGCCAACATATTGAGCAACCATCTTCCTGGATACTGGAGTAATCCAATCAAAATGCATCATGGGGATACCATTATGTACTCATCTGTACAGCTGCAAAGCATTCTCTGCAAGCAAATATGGAGAAATCAATAACTCAAAACCCAGCCCTCACTCAAGCCATCCTTTTAAAAAGTTCAAATTAGTTTTGCAAGGAAAATCAAATGAAACTATTTTTTCTCTTACAGCTAAAAAAAAAAACAAAAAAAACAAAAAAAAAAAAAANCAAAAAAAAAAAAAACTTGTGCTGACCTCTAGTACAACAGCAAAGTGAATGAGAAGGTCATATCATTCAATCTAAACTTGGGATTTTGTTACAGCATTTAAATAAGAATGAGGAAAGAAAAGGCAAAAGATAGTGTTGGAGCATCTGAGAGATGCATAATTTTTTGCTTTCTCTCCTTCTCTTTCTAAATGGAAATGGGCTTAGGAATATACAGTCAGCTTTGGAGAGCCAAAGCTGTATGTGATCCAGTTCTACGTCGGTGTCTGTGGTTTGCACACACCAATGAAAAAGACAAAAAATAGATCAAACAGAGAAAAAAGAAGAGACTTCAGCAAACAGCAGCAGTGTAAACATAATGCAGGGTTGTTTCATAAAATGCCAAGGATGTCCTGGTGGCATTCACCTAAATTACTCTTTCAGGAAATGGAAACAAAATTAAACCTACAAAACTTTTTTTACAAGACCTTGTCTGTTTGCCATCTGGCTCAAGCATTTCAATCTCTGCTACACCTTTACGCTGCTGGATGAATATAAGCCAGCGCTGTGGTATCGATCCAGTCGTATAGCTCTTTTATTATCTCTTTTCTCATCCAATGGGTGCTTTCCACTTTGATAGCAACACTGTTGTAGAAAAGCATAAATTCTCAAGCCCATTTGCTGTGAGGGGGCGGCTAAATGGACGTGAAATCCAGCCATGAAAAGCCAACATGGCATGGGTGGGAATTTTATCCTGAGCTCATTAAGAAAAGTGTGTTTCCTTATTACTGCTGTAATGGAAGACAATATGCTGACAGATTTTTCTTTTTGGCTTCAACATTTTTGTGAAAGCTCTCTAATTGAAAATGTTTGTTTGGGCTTTGTTTCAATAAATATTTGTTTGGCACATGAGCCGTGGGAGAAATCAGGCCTGGCTTCAGCTTCTCAAACTAACAGTGGGCCATAGAGGAGGTGAGGAAGAGGTCCTGAAGGCTCTCCGTGCTTTATGACAATAAGGCGGCTGTGTGGCAGAGAGACTAGAGTAAATAGGGCTGTGTGGAGTCACAGAGCTGCCCTGATCAAAGGCATCTCTCTCCATTCACTGTCACAGCTTCCAGCGTCCTCTCTACTGCGTCTCTGCCCAGCCTGCCTAGCTGACTGACTGGCAGTGACTCGTGTGAATGGCAAAAGGCTCTAAAACAGCCTCAAAAGAAAAATCAAAAAACACCACCTGGAAGACACCATTTTATGTATTTGGTTTGTGTGTGCAGGTAAGTGGATAAACAAAAAAAAATTCAGTCCCTGCTATTCTGTGTTGCCTTTGCGATCCGCTGTTGTCTTTTAAATTCTGCAAAAATGCTGCACAGGTAGGAGGTGGTCCAGCAGGGGAATGGCGGCTGTGGTTTCCTTTGAATGTGCCTTCACACATGCTCACCCACCTCCATCTCTTCCCACCTCCATCTCTTTTTTCACTGCACACGTAAAGAAGACCCTGAGGTACATCGTTTCAACAGGTATGCTAATAAGACTGAGTAGAAGGTGGAATTTCTCTCTTAGCTTTCTGTCTTTATGGATGTGCCAAGCCTCAGGGGACTGCTGTGCATACATTACATTAGTGCACATGGATTAGCATGAGTTTGTGGACGGATATGTGCATGTGTGCTTTTCCAAGTGTGTACTTGTGCAGAAACCTTATGTTGCATACCCACAGAGCAACCCACACGAGATGCTCTGAGGTCTTGATCTCCCAGCATCCTGAGTCTTATTCCCTGCTTCTTCTCCGTACATTATTTTATCAGAGCTACAGCCTGTCTCCAATTAGAAAGGCTACACTGCTCCCCTGCTGTAGCTGGGGCCCAGTGTGCATATCTCGCCCTTTTTCCCACATGATGGGATCACAGTGAAGTGATGCGTGACTACTCGTGATTGAGCCCTCTTTAACTAACAGGTGCTATCATCTCTGCAAACTTTCACTGGTGCCGAACACTTATAGCCCCCGCAAAATGTGTAAAGGATGAACAAATGTATGAATTATCTGGTCACAAAGAGAGGCACAGCGTGAAATCCCAGACTGAATGAATATTGAAAGCAGGATTTTGGACTTTGGGATTGAGAGCTAAAAAAAATGTTCAGGTTTTCTGTTGTGAAGGTAGTTTCCCAGATTTGTGATTAACAGTTCCCTTGGCCCAGACTGAGTCAGTCTGAAGACATGAAGTCACCACAGCATTATGATGAATGAAATAGCCCAGCTTTTAAAAAAACTATGTCCTTGAATTAGGGCGGGTGTTGGAGTGTTTGCTCCCGACAGGCTCCTTAAAAAGGACAGAAATAACCCAGAACCCCTCTTCATTTATCAGGATGACACATCTCTATTGGCTTATAATTTGGNTCTTACAAAATGGCTGTTGAGAGTTTGGCTCTCTTAACTCTAAAATGTGGAAATGCTCAAACTAAAACACAATCATCAAAAAAAAAAAGGCCATGTCTGTGGATTTGTTTTTCACATTTCTGTAAATTACTGTATGATGTGTCCAGTATGTAAATGACGCAACATATCTTTACATCTCAAGGACCAGTCCTTTCTTCGTGGGGTGGGAAGATGTGACATGCCACCTAATCTCAGGTCCACAACCCCACACCCCAGAGGTGTTTGGAGCTAGCAGGAGAGCAGACCAAAGGCTGACATTTCTAATTCACTAAGCCTCGAGGCTAAATGGCAAGTAGTCAATGGCCTGTTTCTCTGCTTGTTATATCTCCCATGGAGTCAGCAACAAACTCATTTTCCAAGAAAGAATCATAAAGACTTCCCAAGCCTCCCTGTAGTTCTGCTGGCAAACTGGAAAGTGTGAAGAAGGAGAAAGATAGGAGGTATAAACAGCAAAAGGAGATCGAGGTTGAGGGCAGGAAGAACAAAATGGGCAAAGATGTGATGGATTGAAAAGAAGGGGAAGGGTGGTTTGAAGTGAGACAAGATAGCGTCAAGGTGGGGGGATGNGTGGGCATAGAAGCGACACACTTTCCGGGCTTATTTACACGTAGCTGCTAGTATGACAGGTAATTTGGGCAAATTCTCCACAGAGCCTGAAGCAGACGGCAGAGGGATAAAAACGAAAGGAGAGAGCAAAAGAGAGAAAAAAGGGAAAGGAGGCAAGAGGGAGGGGAACGAGGGAACAAGCACTGAGGGGAACGTGCGTAGACTGCCTGACATGGCCTGAGTTGGGTCTGAGAGGAAGATGGCAAATGGGTTTACAGATTCCAATCTTAAGAGAGGGGGTGGGATATAGAAGGGTTGGGGTTGGGAGGGAGAGAGGGGGTGAGGCAAAGAGATGGAAGTATGAGGGAGTGCTGGAAGGGGGGGATGAAACGGGGGCGGAAGTCATCCTCTTGACAGAGTGTGATCATTTTATTTATCCGTGCCAAGGAAGAGATATCAAAAGCACCTTTTAATTCAATTTCTCTTTTCCTGTTGAGGCTGAAAGATCAAGCAGAAGGCAGGAAAGGGATGAGAAAAAAAAGATTAAAAAAAACATCCCCACATCTTCCTTTTTATTCAGCGTCTGATTTATTCGCTTGTCTGCCTTGCACTCTTGTGTGTGCATATGTGCAAAGCAGGTGCACGTGTGTAAATCTGTGCACGCGGACTCCTCTGAGTGCACTTCACGATGGGGCAAAACAAGCCTGTTAGATTGTATTTATAGAAAGCTTTTGCTCTTGTTCACTGCATGGCTGTCTGTCAGTGCTCAGAACCAATTAGAAAACACTTGTTAATGGAGTGAACGCTGCCTTTCCTGCTGCCGTGTGTGTGGATGTGATGATTTTATTCTTGCTCGTAGCAACGGCAACGGAGGTACCGACGACAGTAACACTGATAATGATGAAAGTGATAATGAGGTGTTTGTCCCTGTGGGTGGATGTCCCCTCAAGCATGGAGCGTGCTCATTGGCTGAACCCTCAGTTGGCTTCTACTTCCTGCTTTCATACTTTATAAAAGGAGGAGTTATCCAGTGTTGACTTTTTCCATCCAGCACCCCCCCCCNCCCCCCCAGCTCAAAGCCTTGGGTATCACAGAAGTGATCCATCCTTTTTCTGCATGTACCTTTGCAGCCATGAACACATACAACACACACTTACATGAACACATGAGAGCGCACAGCCACAACCCTTCACATCTCAGGAGATTTTATTAACTCAAATTCACACGGAGGCCTATTTACACCTTGCATTAACATGCAATCTCAGCATCCAGATACATTAACAGGATAATTAGGTTAATGTTATCGCAAGGTGTAAATATTCGCCAATACATTGTGATCGGAATGCTCTTCAATCTGCCAGACCGCATGTGGCTCGCACTGTGATTGGATCTCTGTCAAAACTAGATGCAATGCATACAACTGGGACACATTTGTGAGATAAAACTCACCCACATGTTGAAAATGTCACCCCACCTTGTCTTATCGGCTCTTCCAGCTCACATTCATAAAATTATTGTAAGTGGGAGTTGCACTTGCTGTAAAACCTGCAACTGGACAGTGGCAGCCTATGCAAAAAAGTTAATTTTTATTTTATTGTTTTAGAAATGGATCAAGATCATTAAAAGATATAAATGGATAAAGATCATTCATGGAGCAAGGAGGAAGGATGAGCTTAAATAGCACACTGGCCCACCTACAAAGATCATAATGCCAGCAGCATCCAGATAACAAGAATGCATGTTGACTCAAGATATAAATGCAAGTCCTGTCATCAGCTGTCACCATCCAGATAAAGTATCAGGGTACTGAGAATGTATTTTTATTGAAGGTGTAACAGAGTCTATGAATGGGCTTGTTCAACAAACACACCCATGTATACATGTGCATGAAGAGACACATGTATCCGCAGTCACATGCACAGTCCCACGCACATGCAAACACATTCACCCATCAAAATCAAGTGCCTCTACCCTCCTTACACACCATCTGCACTCCAAACAGCTCCATGCAGAGCAGTACGCTGGATGCCACACAGCAATCACACAGTTTATGACACAGTAAGAGGGAAAGAGCAGCAAAGGTCCAGCACATAAGACTGAAGAGACAGGGGGCAAATTGAATGAGAAAGAAATGGGGAGCAGATGTGTCATGTGAAAGGCATACCCAAAGGCAAAGAAAGAGAGTTCACAAGAGCAACTGAGAAAGAGAGTCAAAAAAAAAAAAAAANAAAAAAAAAAAAAAAAGAAAAAAAAGAGGGGCAAAAAGAGAAGAGAGGAAAGACATGCATGGAAACACAAAGAGGTAACAAGGCGGAGCTAGAGTCAGGGACAGAACGAGAAAGAGCGGGTGTGGTCAGGACAGAAGTCCATTTGCCACAACAGGAGATGAGCAGATACCAAAGGAGGGGGGTATCAGAGTGAGTGCAATGAAATATAATCACAGACGTGAAAGAAGGGATTACATCCTTTGCTTCTGTGGAGTATGTAATTATGGCAAAAAAAGAAAGAAAAAAATAGTGATTTGCTGCAACAAGAAAACACAATTTTGCCACAGAGAATAGAGTGCGATGCTGGGAATCAGCAGGAGTGATAAAGACAGAGATAATGGTACAAAGATGAGGGAAAAGATTCCACTGATTATCACAGTTGATGATAACAGCATTGGCAGTTATCATAATGAAGGTGGCGAGGATCAAACATGGAATAATGTTTTGATGATATGACAAAAAGATGACTTGATTAAAATTGCTACTGATGCCAGATAATAGTGGCATTTGTTGGTATAATTTTAATCACAGAGATTCCATATTTCACATATGGACTATATAATTCCGTGCTGTAGGAAGATGTTTTGCAATGGTTTGACATTTTTGCATTTTAGAATACAATCTGCAGTATGACTTCATGAATATTCATCCATCAATTCTGCCCTGGGGTATCCACAGTGATGTCAATTTTTTTTTCTTTTTTTTTTCTTTTTTNTTTTCTTTTTTTTTTTTTATTATCTAGTATGGCTGCAAACATAAAAAATTAAATGATGGTTACATGATGGTGTAAAACACAAAGGCGGTGTTTCAGACAAAAAATCATGGTAACTACCCAGCACCATGCTAAATAACTCTGAGATAACTTAAGCTCATTCATAAAGCTTCCCTTACGTTAATTAGTGCACCGGTGTCCCATTACTGACATGCTGTTGTAAGGGATGTCACGTTTAATGGCCTTAATGAGCTGTTACATATTTAAGACCCATGTAAAAGTACAACGGACATCAGAAATTTTCCACTTTAGCGCTCTGCATTTTAAGACAGAAGGTTAAACTGCAACTTTTAAGAAAGGAGAATGCTGTAACTGCATCCATACTCACCGATGCATAAGGGTGGGGGGTGTGGTGTGTTTGTGCATGTGTGCGTGTGCGTGTGTGTGTGTGTGTGTGTGTGTGTGTGGCCGGACAAACAGTGACAGGCAGCGTGCAGAAGTTGATGTGAGGAAGAGGTGCCACTAGAATGTGTGCAATATCGGTTCAAATCTTTTCAATTTAAATAAACTGACTGATCAACTGAGCTGAATTATCTATCAAATGTATTGATCACGATCACATACAGTTTAAACAGCACACAGATTTCATGGCGATGAAATTTACCAACAGACTGAAACAGGGTAACTCCTTTTTCAAGGCAAATGCAACAAGAAGAAGGTAACAGGCGTTTATGAACGAGGGAATGAATGCGGTTGTGTGATGCTAGTTGTCCTTAACAACATGTTAAATCTGGCACTGTGTTTTATGAATTCCTACTGAAGTGGATTTTAGCTATAAACATTTGTCCTGAGATAGAAAGATTTTTTTGTTTTTTCTTTAATTCTACCCTCAACTGGTTTAGGTCCCACCCCAAAAATTGTCACCCATCTTGATGAGCTATCTGATAACTTTTGAAAACGGGAGAAAATGGGAACAGCTATCTAAAATTAATAAAGCCATAAATCACTTCAAATGTTTACTTGTGTCTTGACAGATTGTGTGAAAAACCAAAATGAATTTGTAAAGTAATGCCCCCTGGTGGCAAGATTTCCATGGGATGGAAGAGCTGTTATATGGTGTCAAAAGATGCAGATGGAACACAGGAGGAATCTATACTATTATCTGACAGTTTTGTATGCTACAGCTGTTCCAGCACAGCGCTGTGATATATAATTATTTCATCAAAACAGATTCAGGTATTCAGTTATACATGAGACTGTTTTCACAAATTGAAGCTACATTGGTACAAATAGGTGACAGCCGATGCAGAAAACCAGAACCTAAATATTATCACTTCTACACTTTAAAGTATAATCCCTGTTGTATTTAGACTGATTAAGAATATTTTGAGTTGAAGGACTGAAAAATGAGAAGTAATTACTTATGGTCAAAACAGAATCTGAAGGTAATCATAAGATTAGGACAAGACTTTTAAATAGTAATGCTGTGTGGCTGCAGTGGGATGGAGTGAAATAAATTGTTATCAGGCAAGTCTAGTGACTGACAAATCATCTAACAGATTCATGGCTGAGGTTTCACTTGATCCACCTCGGCTCTACCCTTTGCCTTTGCCTAAGCAAGGCAAAGGGTAGAGCCAAAAAAAGACGTGGTGGGGAATGTAAACTCAATGTACTGACTTCAAACTGTTACACTAACTTCATTTATAAATAGACTGTCTATGGTTTAGCCTCAATGATCTTTTGGTTGTTATTGCCTTGCACTTTCTGCATTTGCTTGATAACAACATATATAAACTATTAAATATCATGAATATTATAATCAAAAAGGGAGATTTACACATGTACACAGAAAGGTAAGCACAGACTTATCGAATAGGAAATTGATTATTTTAATGCCAAAGAGATGCATAGTTTCAGGATATACTATATATGCACCAGCCTGATTAAGCTGTCTTTCTACTTCTTACCTCAGGCTTTGCATGGCGAGTACTTGCATAAAACAAAGCTTTGATTAACTGCTCTTTACTACAACCCCAATCTTAGAAAAGCTCAGATATGCACCAATTCTGTTTTGCTTTACACAGGTAATGTATTGCAAGGTCATCTGTCAACCTTGTGTGATTAACTGGGTGCCTTGAAAATGCGCCTTTAGGATACCATTAACCCATGCTAGCCTAACGAGCCTGTGCAAACACAGACTAAATACACTGACAAACACACGTCTGTGGCTAGAGTGAATGGGAGAGCAAAGAGGAAAATCTATTTCATGAATATTCATTATGAGAGTGAAAAAAACAGCTTTCTATTTTTAATGACCCAAAGTCCACATGCATGAATCTTTAAGCAAGGGGTGTCTCTTTGATACAGGTGAAGAAATTAGATAGAATATTAGGAAAGCCATTCCCTAGTAGGGTTGAGGGGCCATGAGGCAAGACATGCACCAAGACAGGCAAGTCATGGTGCATGCTAAGTGCTGATGCAGCTCCAAATGTCCTGGTATTCGTGGTTCTCACACTTTTATGATGACCACACGATGATCTCTGTGCAAGAGTCAGGATCTTGTAAATTTTTCCACTACATGAAACAGCAATGTTCTTCGGACCCCAGAGTAGGCAGCCATTTGATGGCCTTTGTAATCCCTTATGGAGGAAACATATATGTGGCAGTACTCCCTCACCTTCTCTGATAATCACTTGTCAAAATTGTTCACCATTGTTTGTTTTTCTGTACTTCTCTCAACGCCTCTTCACTTGGCCAATTGTCAAAAGCGAACAAATGTACGTCACGCAGAAACTGTCTGCATTATTTCAAATTTTGAGTGGTGTGCGAAATACAAAGCAATCCTCAAATGTAGCCTCCACGGCTGCAATTAAATCACTTTTTTTACGCACTATATACAGTATTATCTGTCTGTTGCTAGATTAAATTGCATATGTATAAAAAATGGTTGTGCCAATCTTGGCATATACCACAACTATATATGCAGACAAAAAAAAAAAAAAAAATCACGTTTTCCAAATGCCTGCTATTGCCTTCTTGTCTGTGTTAAGCCTTAATATTAAGAGCCTGCATCATGGACTTGGACAATCCTTTGGACTAGCTGGTGATCCTATTACAGACACTGAAAAAGAGGGGCCATCGTTCTCTGGTGTAATTGTTGCATTTTCCTTGGTTACTTTAAAAAATTGCAAAGGGAATTTGGGTCAAGATTTATTACATCCATCAAATCTTATGGTGGTGGCATATTTTTTTGGCTATGTGAAGCTGAGCTTCTGTTTTTAGTCTGGGTGTGTTTTTGGCAAGAGGAAAAGAGCAGCTATGAGTGTCTTTCCTTCTCCAAAATGATTGCCACTGATTGGCGAAGAGGTCGGGCTCCTCGCTTTACTTGAGCCATTATCACCAGTAATTTACCCCAAAACACCTTCTGACCAAGTCTGAATTCCGCAGACCGAATTTACTGACTGATTATGACAAAAAATGCTGCAAGAGTGTCATTTGTACGAGAATCAAATCCACCATCCTGATATTTTCTTTGCCTTATATTTTAGAAGTGGAGAGCTGTCATATTCAATATTTCTGAAAAACATTTATTTTTACTTTAACAAATTCTCTATCAATCAGTCAGCGACTTAGCAATGACTGACATTCTGATGAGTAAAGAACAGTTGTGGCAAATGGCAATATATCAATATGTCATTTCAGAGAACATGGCATGTTAATATTTGTCATCACAGCACTCAGCTTATCTGTCACCTTTAGTTACGTGACTGAACCATTTAAGTTAAGATTTTGAGGTTATATCATGGTGCATCTGTATTCAAAGATACAATTAACTTGAAATGTCACATTTGTAGGCAAACCTGGCATACCTCCATTATCCAGGTACTTTAAATCAGCAGCTTCAACTGCAGATGCAGGTGGAATAAAACAGGCATGAAATTAATGCAGCAACCAACCTGGCAGAGCTAATAAATAAACCAACCTCAGCCAAACACAGATGTCTATATAGTCTGTTTCTGTCTCAACCAATTCTAACCAGCTTGTCCATTCTTTGTCCATCCCAGGTGCCTTCTTATCCTTTCAGCTAAGCCAATTAGCAATTGTAAACCAGGATTCCTCTCATCCACTTCTTTCAAGGATCCATCGCAGGTGTTCTCACTCTGACCTCCTTATAAGAAGAATTCATCAAATCCACAGATTTTATGCATAAGGGGTCCAGTCAGTGTCACCCAAAGGACAATGGTTTTCAACCAGAGGTCGAGGGTAGCTGAGCTGTGGAGAGTTGCTTATAATTTTAGTTTTATTTTGGAAGGTTTACTGTCCTTTCTTTTGTCCTTTCAATTTGGAAATGGTCATGGTTTCATTTCTCCACAATCTTTCTCATTACTAAGATCTGTCTGTTGGGTTTGGGGGAGATTAGGTAGCATCTCCACCGACACACACACGAGTCACCAGCCGTTTCTTGTCATCTGTCAGAGAACTTCATCAGGTAGCTGTGACCAAGTTGACAGTAGTCACTAAGTCACAGTATGGGCATGATCTCTCACTGTAACCCTTACAAGATTGAACTTTAGTCATTATGGTGGTGGACCAGTGTTCCTTTAGTTTTTCTCTGTGCCTCGTGTCCTAAAAAACTAACATAATACAGATTCTAAATGTGATATTTGAGATGTTACATTTGATTTTACAGCAAATATCATAACTTGAAGAAAACCTGTTTTGTGCAAAGGCACAAAAGATGGTGAGGAATACTCTGTTGGAGACATAAGGCCTTATGTGGCCAGTGGCACCAAAAGGACTGAGGAAGAAGAAGAAGATACATTTTAATGACAGCTGCATTTATGGAGGAAGGTGGGTGTCAGTGCATGTAGAGGTTAAGATCATCTCATGAAATTTTCTCCATTATAAGCAATGTTACATTCATCACAGCACATTATTAAACTACCTTGGAGGATGATCATCAGTGAACCGGTAAACTCTCATGAAAAACCTTTGTAAAAGTATGCTTAGCCACTGTACATGTCATGTTAAAAGATGCCATTTAAGCTAAATGTTTCCTTTTTTAAAATCCCGAGGAATAATTATTTGTCTGCAAAAATGCCTATTTTAATGAGCAGTATCTCAATCCGCTGATGGATTTGGCCCACAATCCTAATTACCAGTGACAGAAAAGTTCAACATGGATATCAGTCATTCAGCGCTCATTATTATAATATAATTTGGCTGGATAAAGCCTGTTATTTATATATTACATGAATAGGTCAACAATCTCTTGAATTCAATGCTAAACTTGAATTTCTCCAATTATGCTTGCTGTGCACTTTTATATGATGATATTTTCAGACAGAATTATGAATTAAATCCTGGTGAATTGCTCTGTTAAATCAGCAAATCAAGGCAAATAAAGTATGAAATTACCTGAACACTACAGGCTGCTGGTTCTGTTGAGTTACATTAAGTGCCTATTGCCCATTGCTGTCTGCAAAGAGTAAACACACCCTTTTTGACGGTTAAATCATTATTAGACTTCTGGATGGTGTCATCTTCTAACAAAGACAGACTGCAAAGGCATTCATCAGGTTATTAATGTTTGTGTCATTCCCATTAACCTTGCTGCAAAGGGAGTGCGATACAGGGGGCACCACTTCAGGGGAGGCCCAGTTTTTATTACAATTTGTAAAGATGTGGCACTCCCAGAGTGATCGGAGAGACACAGAAGAGTCACAACTCTGATGATACGTTTAATCACGTCTGTCCGTATTCTTGTGGACATCAAGATGCCCCAGAAAAGTCAAACAGATGGCTTTAGGTTGTGCACTTTTTGTCTTCAAGTGCGAGTTGAGAGCAGGAAGTAGCAACGGTTGAGTGGGCACAGTCAGGAGGGCCGTGGGGTCCCCAAGGCTGAGCAGCAAAGCAGAACTTATAGAACACAAACTGGCTGGATTTTACATTACAATAAATGTCGTGCTGCTGTAATTGCAAGTCTTTCCACTTCCTTGTTTCCCTGTGTAATTGCTGTCATATGAATTGAAATGTTACTTCAAAGATACAGTATTTCACCCTGTAAAAATGCATTACTTGACAAGTTTGTGTTGCATTATCTTTGCTTTCAGCTTGTGCAGCACACTTGTGTAAAAGAGATTCTGCAGGTTTGGATTTCCCTGCATTAAGGGGAAAAATTACAATGCTACACCAGAGCGCACTGTCAAAATGCTGACATTAGACATCTATGTACTTGAGGAGAACAACCATGTTATAATGCAGCGAGCAGAAATGAGGGATTAAATGACAGACTTTGGCTAAAATGCTGCCTATTCAGCATGAGATATTGAACACATTTGCTCAAGTGCATGTCACGCCAAAAACAAGCTTTAATCAAGTACAGTCCATTACATATGATATCATTGCCTTAATTGTCTGAAATAATTGAACCTTAAGGCAAGTCTTCTCCTGCCATCACGACTTCACATTAATTCACCACACAAACCAGTCTAGTAAAAAAAAAAAATCTAATTAAAGGAAAATCAATAGCACTAGCAGAATTCCTTCCAACACTTTTGGATTTATAAATCCTCTGTAGGCTTAACTGAAATGCAATTTTGGGCCCTGCCTTTTAGCACTGTAGTCAATGAGCTGCCATCTTTCTTTTCTCTCTTCAAAAAAATCTTAATAGAACCCTAATGTCAATATAGCTTGATCATGATGGATTCACAAGAGGATCAATCACGTCGGCATGACTGAGAAAACACCTGCACTGTCTGCTTCACATTTGTCATGTCTGATTTCGCTGCCTCCCCATGGTATACAGATCAATTCTGATTATGGCTGTCAAACTGAAAATAACAAACAAAGTTAAACGTAGGTGTGACATAGCAGATATTTAAGATAAATAGCCCAACATGGAGTTTAATAACAAGTGCTGAAGAGGGTTATTCATCATTCGAGGTTCAGGTATCGTCTGATTTGAATCTTCAATCGTGTGGGTCTCTGGCATCAGCCTGTTGTGGGTCTGTTTTTATCTTGAAGCTCTTCCAGGTTTTATTTTCGATGGGTGAATCCATACGCGTGATCACTTCTTATCACATCGTCACTCTGTCTCTAACCACATTTTTTTTTCTATTTAAAACCATCTCCATCATGAAATTGTTAATCATCCAGCCTATCACAGCAAAAATGCATGACGGTTATGTTTTATTGGAGCAGTGAAACAGACTCAGTAGAACCTAAATCAACAACATATTAATTTCTACAATGTTAACCATTGCAATAATTCAAATAGTATCTCAAAGTACAGCTGTAGCTGTCAGGTATGTATAGATATTGACCTGTCAGCACAATATGTTGTATTAGAGTACTGTTGCCCAACATTAAGCAGCTAATTGCCCTTTTCTGACACCTTCATTTTTTACTAATGGAACTGGAGGTCTGCTGGCCAGATAAAGGTCACATCGATACAGCCAATGAACCCTTGATGGGGCGAGTGTGATGGTGTGTTCCTGTGACTAAATGATTGTCCCTGTGTAATAAAGTGAGACAATGTGGTGCTAAAATGTTTGCCTTTCATTGAACCAATCTCATGCTTACACTGCTATTTTTGATAAGTATCGCCAACAGCAGTATAGCTTTTCTAGTGGTTGTACACTGGTTGTACATTACAGGCCAGAAATTTGAGGCCACCCCCAGTAAAAAAAAGAAAAAATCAGTATACTTTTTTACAATTTATTGCACAGGAAATGACAAAGAAATATATAAACTAAATGTAACTAATTAGTTTTTTAAAAGAATTTGTCAACAAGAGCACATTATGTAGCCACTATAGGTTAAGAAATGATTTTTAATAAAGACATGCCCAGTCTGTATTAGTGCACTGGCACTCCGGTTGTGTACCAACTCCCTTACCCAAAATCTCTTGCTTATGTGTTTTAACATTCTGTTCAATAGTCTGCTGTCTGCCGTCTCCCACATCATTTTGTGATTAACTTGCTGTCTGCTCATGCTAAATCTGCGGGTGACCTCAAACTTCTGGCCTGTACTGTACGTATAAAGACCAAAAAATTGCTGCAAAAGCATATGGCCCAATGTAGGAGAACAACTCCTTGTGCCAAGACTCAGCAGTCTACCTACGCTTTTGATGACAGCAATGTACAGAATGTGGAGAGAGAAGACAAACTGAAAACGGAGTTAAGCTGGAAAACATTTGTGAAGAGAAGGGGTGGGCTGCGATACCATTTACCACCTGCCCTGTAGCATCTCTACCCAGGCGTCAACTGCAAAGCCTCCATTTGTGTCACTCTAATGACTCCAACGACTCAAATAACCACCATGTGACTTTAACGACCTTCACATTACTCCCATGTGACCCAAGGAGTCACATGACCCAAGACGTGAACGACTCTCAGAAGATAAATACCAGTTTACTGTCCGCCATTGACTCAGAACTTAAGAAGCTACTTAGACGAGTCCCAAAACACCTTTGTGACTAAACATGTCCAGCTGCTGCCTTGAACTACCCACTATATATGCTACGGCCTACAGTGCCATGAAAAAGCATTTACCCCCTTTCTGATTTCTTTTATAGATTTTGGGTAGTTTTTTCTTCAACAATTGAAATTATCATTTAAAAACTATGTTTTGTGTGGGCTGTCATTGTCTTATATTAAATTTGTTTGAAGATCTGACAATTAAGTGTGACAAATATGCAAAAATAGAAGAAACCAGGAAGGCTGTAAATGCTTTTCACTGTGAAACATTCATAGACAATTCGAAACATGCATGATTGATTGATTGGAAATGTAATTTGCATCTTTGGAAAGATATTATACATTCTAATATATGACTAAATTTCTTCTTTAATTACTGCTTGCGGGAACATTAACTGACATGTGGTCTTAATGCACACTGCAGCATTCAAATGCCTAAGAATAGAAAGAATTTTCAGAAGAATTTCGAAATTGCACTGGTACCGCAGGAATGCCATTACACAGCAAACTAAATGGCAGTATTCACCGACGTTCCTGATTGAAAAAAGAAACTAAATGTGATTGAAGCTCAGTTTGAAAGCATGCCGCATCCTTGAAATGTCTTAAATAATGTCTGAATGGAATATCCTGCATAGAACCGTCCCCAACCCCATGCAGGTCCAAGCACTAATGGAATTTTACTCAGCGCATTACAAACCCTGGAAGAGCAGCAAAAGCTTTCAGCATTATCCAAGCTCACATCTAATTAGTGAAATATCATAACACAATAACCCAGCAGTGTCTTCTCCCAAACCTAATTAATGGTCCACTGCAGCACCATCGTTTGATGAAATTTCACCCAAACATCCCAATTATCACAACAGTACCACAATCACCAAAGTGATATTTTGTTCAGAAATATTGCTGTGATCTTTTTCTTCAAAGTGACATTCTGACTATATGCAGCTAAATTTAACACCCAATACACTGTGGAAATGGAGAGAGAAATCTAAATCCTTTGAGATAATGCAGAACATTTCCAATATGTCTGTCACAGTTAAATCCTTAGTGAAATTATCCCTAACCGAGCCTCTACTGTCAGGATGTCGCACTAATATGGACACTTTGTTGCAAGAAAATCCCACTGATGCCTTCCCAGCTGGAACAGATACCATGTGCTGGCCTTAAATGACAAGAAAATTGTGGTGTATTTCTTCATCTCGGTGATGTAACGCTGTGATAGGCTGTGCCGAGCGCTGCCTACCACTGGGCATCAAGATTGATTGTTTTCCTAATTGTGCTGCTTTCAAAATAGCAACACCAAAACATGACTTGCCAGTATTTGATTACTGTATGTGCTGACAATTTTTCAGGTGTGATGTGTGACAAAAGAGTCTCAGCAAGAATGAAAGGAAAGGTGTACAAAACAGTGGTGAGACCAGCGATGTTGTATGGCTTAGAGACAGTGGCACTGAGGAAAAGACAGGAGGCAGAGCTAGAGGTAGCAGAGACTAAAATGCTGAGGTTCTCTTTGGGAGTGACGAGGATGGATAGGATCAGGAACGAGTACATCAGAGGGACAGCGCATGTTAGATGTTTTGGAGATAAAGTCAGAGAGGCCAGACTGAGATGGTTTGGACATGTACAGAGGAGGGATAGTGAACATATCGGTAGAAGGATGCTGAGGTTGGAACTGCCAGGCAGGAGGCCTAGAGGAAGACCAAAGAGGAGATTTATGGATGTAGTGAAAGAGGACATGAAGTTAGTTGGTGTGAGAGAAGAGGAGGCAGAGGATAGGGTTAGATGGAGGCAGATGATTCGCTGTGGTGACCCCTGAAGGGAAAGCTGAAAGGAAAAGAAGAAGAAGATATGCTGACAATTTTAAGGAATATCTAAATGTGATGGTTTATAAGTAACCTGTGGATTGTTGACAAGCTCCAAACCATTTATTATCATGTGGGCGCACTGTATGAGCATCTTATTAGAGGTAGCACACCTCTCCGGAATGACTCCCTAACTAGTGGCATATTGCATTAGCACAGCTCCTTAATGTGGCAATATCACACATTAAGTGACCCTGAAACAATTTTACTACTCCCACTCAAAGCAATATCACCCAAACACAGTTTTCATTAGCAGGACAATCCTGCCATGTTTTTTTATTCCACCTAATCATCTGCCAGCAAAATCAATCCATCTCGATCACTGCCTGTTGCGGGTCTTTGAATCCCTCCTCCCCTTCCTCCCTCACGCCATCTGTCTCTCTTTCCTGCTCCCTCCCAGCAGCCCTCCTTCAATCATTTTTTTCATAACTCCTCTATCTCTTGGCCTGTCCACTCTCATAAACTCCCCGTCTTTTCCCTTTGCTTCTCGCTCTCTGCATTAAACATACACACTGTGCGACACATGCTGCATGTAATGCACTGATCTGAATTGCACTGCGATGTGGGCAGCGAATGGAAAAGTATTGGTTGATAATTGGGGTGCGGTGGCACCAACGCCGGCCACACCTGATTCACAGCAACACGTTTCCCATCTCAGCTGCTGACCGGCTCATTATCATTTAGAACTGTTCACTGCACAAACTACACACCCACACAGTCTGCCACTAACTCCTGACAGGAATTAGAATTACGTGAAAGTAACAAAGAGTGAAATTCTTACAATCACTATTATGTAGTGCCAAAGTCTGGGGTTTCAGCCTCTCATATGCCTTTTTTGTTCCCATAGGAGACAATGGTGGTATGTGGTACTCATTAGCACACCCTATGTCGCTTCTCCACCCCTCACTCATGCCTTCTTCTCACTGCCTATTTAAGTCTGGGACACAATAATCCCCATTCTCTGTCTCTCTCTTTCACCCTCCATCTCTCTCACTCTCTGTGAATGAAAGTCTAGAACACAATTACCCCTGTCCTGTTCTCTCTCACTATATTCGTCTTCTCTCTCTCTCTCTCTCTCTCTCTCTCTCTCTCTCTCTCTCNTCTCTCTCTCTCTCGCTCTCTCTCTCTCCACCTCTTATAGCTTCAGGAGAAGTCTGTGAAGGGAGCAGCTGCTGAAATATTTATTGATCTGTTTTTCCTCAGTTTTATTTATTTCCCTCTCTTCCTTCTTGCTCTCCCTTCCCCTCCACGCCAAGAAACACCTCCAGCACCAAGCATTGTCGGGGTGGCGGAGGAGCTGAAAATCCACAATATAAAACCATTATTTAGCATTTGTGGCACCCAGTAGTTTTTACCTGTGTAAACAAAACAAGAGGCGCGAGGGTCGGTTGAAGGCAAATTGCGTGACAACAATAACATCAGCTACAGCAACAACAGATGTAGTGCAGATTGAGCCATGAGACAGGCTCGTCATATTTTGATGCCAGCTTCAGCTTCAGGGGGGTGTTGACAGGAAACACCGAGGTGCTGCTTTTTTTTCAGTTCAGAGGAAGTTGTACACAACTGCTGGTTATTGAAGTAATAGTAGTCATGGCAACAATGTACAGAAAAATTATAATTACAATGGTATCAGTATTAGTTTTGGGTAAATGGATTCACTGATGGATCTGGCACTTTCTCTGCGTAATTAAAGGGCTTCCATGCTACCACATATCCCAATGGTAAATATCGCAGCTGTATTGAGGTTACTCCAACAACGAACAGTTCAGCAGTTGTTTGAAAGTGTTTTTCTGCAGCTTTATGTTGTTGCATAAATGATTAAACCACATTCACACACAAGTGCCGAATTTCACCAATAAACAGATGTATATATAACAGAGAGAAGACACACAACACACACAAAAAGCTAAGTTCCATCATCAGGCATGGCCAGCATTACTGCCTCAGCCTGTCCCATTGATTTGCCGGCAAGCTCCTTGTCTTTTGGTAATGAGGACAGGGAGAGAAGCAGGACCCTGGTCCCTCACAGCTCCCCCAGGACAAGCCGCCTGCACTAATCTGAATTGTGTTCCAGTGATGTTAACTTTGTGGCACAAAGCAACTAGAAGGAAGAGGAACAAAGGGAGGAAAATCATACAGCACTAGCACTCTCTTCTTCTATCTCACCCGAACAGTATTCATTCTGCTTAAATGTGCAACATCTGCAGATCAACAATCCCCCTTTCCTCTCTACGGAAGCCTCGAAAGCAAAAGGATGAAATTTTCGATGGTGAGACCTATTCGATTTTCACTACATGAACAGTATTGAGATCAATGAGAGTATTATTAGCAATGTTCATGTGTACTCACACACACGCACACACACACACACACACACACACATACACACACACACACACACACATATACTTAGATACAGTATATATATGTATAAAGACATTCCCTTCTCTCCCTCAAGACTGGGTACACCAGGCTCCATTGACTTCCCATTGATTCGTTTACTCCTTCAGCAGCAGAATCATTGAAATTCATCTTCCCCGCCAAGGAAAGAAGGTACTCCAGAGTTCTCATTGTGTTTGCAAGAACGTTTGGATATATATATTTATTTCACAATCAGTGCATGTGTTTGTATGCTTGCGTGGGTGTGGTGCAAGGTGAGTGCATGAGCCACCATTTACTTCTGCTTCTACAGCCACTCCATCCCTCTTGAATGATCCTTCCCCTGCATTTAAATAAAACATAGCTCTCATTCATTCCTGTTACTGTGAAAACCCACTGCTCATGTACAAATTCAAACCCAGACCAACGTGCAGGGCTTTAACTAGGACTGGGACACAGGGAGGAGGTGGGGAGGGCTGTTGTATTGAAGCAAATTACCTCAGTAATTAAACACAGTATAACTACCTGTCCCGAGTTCAAATCAGTCCCAGTTCCTTTCCATTGCATGAACTCCATATATTATAACTATAATTATAAGTGCAAACAAGCTTTGCTATAATCATTATTTATGACACTGACACTATGTGTAATTGCCAACCCCTGAACCAATATGTGAGGCCCAGTGAAGTGTTTATCAAAACCGACAGGAGAAATCTCAAGGGCACTGAGGAAGTGCTGCACTACACATCATCTACAGCAATGCTGTGACTAACCGTCCTCAAAGGACGTGAACCCATCACCTCTCAGTCACAGCTCCAGCCGGACAGATGCTAACACTATGTAATGCCGAGATCAACTTCATCCTGGCAGGTCAGAAGGTCATCAGCTCAGGGGCGATTCATCTCTGTCTTGACAATAATTGGAAAAAGAGCAAAACCCATGTAGTGAGTGCCTGGGAATTAACACCATTCTTGCGTATCTTTTGTTGTGGTCAGTTGCTAGTATTTTACAGTGGACATTGTAGAAACCAGGAAAAGGAACTGACATTGTATGTAAGAGGCAGCTAGGTGAGATGAAAATCAGAGTACAACAGCTATTGCATTTGTAAATTAATAATTAATGAAAATATTAAATAATTAAATTAATAACTAAAGAGTTTAAATTATCAACAGGCAAATTTCTTTTGGTACCTTCTATCTGCCTTCTAAAAGGTTTTTGTTCTACTATTTAACCATTCTATGAGTTCTCCAACTTGTTCGTATTCTTTGATGCTTTCCCCACAGGACAACTGAGAAATAATTGGTACATATCATTTCTCTATGATTCACTAGAGCCAGCATGACACACAAGGTTTCTATACAAAACAACTGTAGTTATTCATTTTCCTTCAAGTACCTGTATCTGCCAGATTCAGGCCAATTTGGGGCCAAAACACCTTCAGAAAGTGCTTTCAACTCAGCTAGCAAAGTATACAATGAAAAGATTCAGTGGAAGATGTTACACACACACACACACACACACCACATGCCACCACATAGCAGCAAGAGAAATTTTAATATGTATGCCCTAGGGAAAAACAATCACCACACACTCACTTGAGGCTGGTTAAATCTCTAGCCTTTACCCCTGAGGCTCTTGAGACCAAATCCAGGCCCTCACTCCAACACTTGCAGATAAATAAAACCTGCCAAAAATGGCAAAGCATTTGTAAGCCAAACACAGGAAACGACAGCACAGAGAAACTGCAGGTTTCAAAGGGAGGGAGAGAAAGCAGCGGCCCCTCCAGAATAGGAGCGCAAGGCATCTGTTGATGCTGGCACACGAAAGCATCTCCCTGCTCTTCATCTCCAAGCCAAGGCTAGTGATCCACTGGAGCGGTGTGTGCATGTGGTATGCATGTGTGTGCGGGGGGTGGGTGGGGAGGGGTGTTACATGCTAACATGTGCTAAGGGCGTTGACCCCACTTGGCCCCCATATGTTGCTGAAGCAAGAAAGATGATGAGCAACAAAGCAATCCCGCCTGCATTCATCTGTTTGTGCCCCGTAGACTTCCGTTTACCAGAGCCTCCATCACAGAGATCTGGTAGAGGTGAATGTTGATGGAAAGACCCATCTGTCGATCTGTTTGAACACGGCATCAGCGGTCTGTTTGAATGTAGTAGTCTACACCATAAAGGTGGAGTGTTGTGACTTGAAGCAGAAATCTATCAAATCTGTATATATTTCTGATCAATGGCCCTTTATACTTTGGAGTTCAAAACATGAGATTTATATTATAGCCAACAGCCTTTTCATGGAAAACCTCAGACAACCTTTGTTAGGACCTATGTAGCATCACAAACAGAAGCTCTGCTCTTGTCATCTTCACTTTTCACTGAATCTGTGATGTCATTCTCATTATCAGATCTTGCAGGTTTCTGTCATAACAGAACTCCTTTAGCAGAGAGTAACTTATTTAATTTTACATGGAGGTGTGTGATTACATTCATAGCCATATTGGGAAAATAAGCAGGTAGCAAATACTCACAGTGTGTCGTCCCTAATGTCAATGAAACAGGTTTGAGGCAATTACTGAAAGCTTGTGTCTCAGAAATATGTAGATATTGTAGCTTGTATTAGTGAGGGAATTATTGTTCTCAAATATTTAAAGTAAAACTTGATAATTATGTATTGTCCAAAACAAAAGGTGTGATGCAAGTAACTAGCCATCAACCCATGGTGTGATGTGTGCATTTATATGCCATGTCAGTAGCAGCACAGATAAAATGGCTTGGCTTATATATAATTGTAGAGGCCTGAAATACTCTTACTATCTGTTTCTTAGTGTCACTGAATGTAAAAAAAATACAAAATGCCTCCGTCTCTTAAAATATTTATTCATGCATAATGTTAAGTGGCTAAATGGATGATAATCACTGTCAAAGAAGAAAATGTCTTTTCAGTTTAGACAATAGAAGCAGTGCAATCATTCTAAAGAGTTTGTCGAGAGTGTCAGTAACTAAGCAATAACAACTCAGACTGGCTGCCAAACTGTGGTGGTGATGGATTTCAACACCACAAACCACACTGGTCTGCCTCTTAGGAGCTCAACTTTTGTAGTTTTATTCTACTGCTGCATGATTTATCAGTGGAGGCCTGTGCCCTTTTAACAGTCATGTTCTTCCTTTATAATGCATGCATTCCACCTTAAAAGATAGACGTGTTGTGGAGCCGCAGCAACTCAAGACGAGCAGGCAGGATTCCTCTCCAAGATGCATCCGATTCCCTGTATTGCAATGTGCATAACTCGCATGCAGTCATTTCTCAAATGTGGCTTACGTGATTCGGTCACACCTTCACACTGAAAACCCAAAGGCTGCAAATTCAGAGGGTCAAAAGCTGAAATAAGAGCCAGTATGGCTGTGAGAATGGCTCTTGTGACACTATTGCATGGTGTGTTTATGTGCCGTATATACGTCCCAGCACATAAACACACCTTATTGATATCCGTTTGCTTTCTGCCTGGTGTGGAGAAGGGGGAAAGCCAACCATGACCAACTGGGCTCTCCTGCCCACAAGGTGCTCAGGAGTAGGATGCTATAGCCCGTCTGCATCTGCAGGCTGTTAACCTCACATCTTATTGCACTGACGCATCAATTATTGTTATTAAGGGCTGGAGTAATTTATTTATATACTGATTTCCCACAGGACGAAGGAAAGACTAATTGAGCCAGGTGTATGTGTGCGTGTGTGTGTGTGTGTGTCCATGTTAGATGGGCAAGGGGACTGCATGTTGAAAATGCCATGCACAAGCAAGATATGGGGGATATCCCATAGCATGGTGATAATATTACAGTATGACATAATGAAAAATTGAAGAGCATTTTAAATATTCCCTGCAGGTCAGCCTCCCTGTGGACAACATCGCAACAGTGTTATTCACACAGACTGATTAAAATTCTTTCTGCTTGTGCAAGTTGTATCATTGTCAAAGGTTTTAACGTAGAGGAGGCGGCTGAAATTTAAGCCATCGAAAAGATAAATTAAAAGAGGAATGGTCTGATTACCTAGTGCATGACTTAACCCCCACATCCGCCCTCCCCCATCCCTTCATCTTTAACTCTCTCTCTCTCTCTCTCTCTCTCTCTCTCTCTCTCTCTCTCTCTCGACCTTGGGTTTCGAACAGAGAGAACAAAACAGTCTTTCCTTCGTGAGTCTCTCTCGCTGCATTGCTTCAACCTCTACTTACCAGCCCCCTCACCCCCGCCCCCGCTCATAATTCCCGTCTTTACACTAGCGGTGCGTCGTGTGCGTGGGATACCGGACCATTCAAGTCACGTAAAGGAATGTTCATGAAAAACTGGGAATGGACCTCTCCGTTTTTTGTTCTGTTTTTGTTCTTTTTTTTTTATTCTTAAATTTTTATTTTTTATTATTATTTATAGGTAACATCTAAACATGCTTCACTCGTTGCTTATGTTGGCTTGGAGACGAACCTGGCACTGCACTCTCACGCACGCACGAATACATACACACACACATACGCACACGGACCTCTCTCTCTCTGTGTGTATCTGAACAAACGGGGAGCTGGAGCGCAATTGCACAGCAGACACGCGTGATTCACAGGCAGGTAGACCCCCCTCGTGTCATTAGTATTCACCTCCACAACCGCTTACAGAAAATGAAAGGCGAAGATACGTGCGTAGAGACGCGGCGGCACAGAACCACATCACCAGATCGTTAAAGTATCCCACAAGAACTTACCTTTCGACAGCAGAACCAGGATCAAACCAGCAAATGCGTTCCGCAACACGGGGCAGCCCATGATGGAGTTGTGATTGATTTTCTGCTTGTTTTTGCAACCAAAAGCCTTGTTATTCCTCCTCCGTGGTGTCGTTACAGGGGACGTGACTATAAAAATGACCCAGGGAATGTTTAGCCAATGTCAGCTGCAATTAGTCCACCGTTTCTACATGTGACTGAACGGAAACATCAATCTTATCCACTTGACTTTTCCTTCTGATGACCCCCCTGTCTGAGGGAAGCGGATCGGGTTGTTGATCTGCTCCCGTGTCGAAACTCAAACACCAAAAAAAAAAAAAAANCAAAAAAAAAAAAAACAAAAAATAAAAAAATATATTAAGAGCACCAAATATCCCAAACACTTCAGTTGGCTTTCAGTACCTTAAAGCCAGGAGAAATGTTTTACAAAAATGCATCGACAGATAAGATCAAATTCAAACAGTCCAAAAGATTGACATAAATATATGTTTTGACAGAATAAAGGATGGAGTGTGTGAGTCCTGAGGAGTCGTCACTTCAGCCCTAATGATCCTGATCCTGCTCCTGAATGTCTGCTGGTATGCAGCGCGTCCCAGGCACCAGAACTGGATGCGAGGCGCACAAGAAAAGCGCATGATTGGCAGTTCAAGGAGAGCCCCTTTCTTCCAATGATCGGCCCCAAGGAAGGAGGCGGGATTTACGATTGCACCGATGCTTGGCGCCGAGAGGCCGGCCAAGGAGCCTTGCCGGCCAATCGGAGGCGCGCGGTGGGCGGNTGCACCGATGCTTGACGCCGAGAGGCCGGCCAAGGAGCCTTGCCGGCCAATCGGAGGCGCGCGGTGGGCGGGCAGAACGCAAAGGCGAAGCACGGCGCGGTGATAATACAATGTGATTTATCGTCGGTTCTGTGTTGCTGCAGTACTCAGAGAAAGCAGTCCACAGGAGGGGACAGCCAGGCATTATAACTACAGGGACTGAGGTGGGGGAGAGGGGAGGGAGAAGGGGGCAGGTGGAGCCATATGGACTCAGGTACCGGGATTCTGCAGGCAGTGAATGAAAACAGAATCAGAGAATGACAGGTTGCGTTGCTGATGAGCAGATGTTGCACATTTGATGGGCATGAAGCTTTGAAAGAGTGTGAAGAAAAATGTCCCCATATAAATAAGTTCTGGGCAGACCGGGTAACCTGTCACATAGCACTGCAGACAACACACCACCTGATCATGCTGCTGACATAATGGCAGGCAACATAACCCCATTTAGGAAGACACTTTATATTTATGTGGAAGTACTCTGTAATGAAGTTGAATCTAATGAGCCATTTGTAAACATGTTGGCCTCATTCGTCTCCGTGTTGCGTCTGCTGCTGAAAGCCTGAGAGCAAAAAGTCTAATTTTACAAAGCTAATCTGTGAGTGAGCAAGAGCACTACAAGCCTGGCTGTGACAAGTGCTACATCTGAAATTTGTTAAAGGAATATGCCGGTGATTTTGCATGTTTAAACCCAATAACTACTTCCTGTATAAATGTTACATTACTATCAACCATTTTCCAAAACATTTTGTTTTCCAGTTATTTTGTCAGATCCTCTATCTTTCAAAATCAAATGTTCAGGTTATATGCCCACTAGAAATTCAATGTATCACCTGCTATCACATCTAACTGTAGAGGCCATGGTTGTTTTTAATTACTCATTAAAAGCTGTCTTCTCCTGGGACTATATTACCTGGCAGAGACATGTATTTTTGATTCTTTTTTTTAAGCTCCATTTTGGAGCTGTTAAATAACTTCAACCAAAAACAAGATCAACGTGTGGTATGCCGTGATGAATTACGTATTGTGTTTCATGTTCGTGTTATCATGTGCATGTTTCAAGTCTCTACAAGTTGATTTTAGTGGACTTTAATGAACTAAAACTAAAGGCATTCTGGAAAGTAGGAAAAACAAATCTAAAATTACCACACCAGTAGTATGTTGTGGAAAATGATTGGAAGTAATGTATCCTGTATGTGAGTCGTATTTATTGGGCTATAACCTGCAAAATCATCTTTAAAGTCACCGAATACTTGGTTGCCAAATTTATGCACAGTTTATTCACATTTGGCAGTTCATTAGTCATATTGCATCATATTGGTGGAATACAGTAACATACATGCACATGTGTGGATACTCAAGTACACAACATTCAGCCCATAAATGGCCTTTGAATCCATTTTACAATATCTGTCTGGAATTTTTTCATATTGGTTGATCTTTCATTTTTAGCTAGTGCATTTGTTTCTTAATCCCTTGAATAATAAATTGTTATTGTCCACTGGATAATACAGTTATTAAGTGAGAAAGCACAAATTACTGATCTGTGGTATTTGAACAAGTAGAAAAAGTTTAGTTGGTAAAACCTGATAGATGATGGAACATGAAGGAAGATGAACAGACAAGCCCAGCACTGATTAAGGAGTCAGCTTATCAAAGCGCAACATAAGTTATGGTCTCTGATTTGTTTGTACTTATTGTTCACTATTAATTAAATCTGACACATCAGAGTGACTTGAGCGCTAATCGTCTATATGATGTTAAGCACTTGCTCAGTAAGTTGTTATTTTAATGTTACTTTCAGATATTTAGCTAACCAATGCCAGAGGTGGTCCGTTATGCCGTTATTCTATTAGTAACAAAGTTACTTTTTTGAGAAACAGAATAACGGACCCGTTAGTTTTTTTTTTTACTGTAACGGACCGAGTAACGAAAGTTACTTATTTGGTCTGCTTCTCCGCTACTTTTTGCTCCGTTGTTACGTTTTGCTCTGTCAGTCTGCTACTTTTTGCTCCGCTCGGCTTCATTTGTATCTGCGCTATTGGGGCTGAAGACGCTGAATAGCAGACGGTGATGTCCTGCCTCACACTCGGCCGGAGGATCATCACAGCCACAAGGAGCTGGAGCAGTGTGTCATCAGGTAGGCTATCCTACCAGATTATTATGCTTTATTTTTCACAAGGATTGTTTTTGAGTTTTTTTCTGAATGTAAATAAGTACCAGTGTCCGGTGCTTAATAAGTATGTTCAATTCAATGTGTACTTTAATTTCAAATTCCTGGAGAACGTCCCGGTGGCCACCACTGTGGACCTCGGGCCGCAGCCGCCTTTGCGCACACGGCCATCCCTTCCAGCGCCTCCGTGGATTGCCTGCTCTCCGTGGGAAAGGACATCCTCAGGGCAGAGAACACCACACTCTCCATGCCAGATTGTAGTGTCTCGTTTTTCCTCAATAAATAACATTACAAAGAGTATATTTAGTGTTGTTTTTTTAATGTTTCTTTGTGCTCAAATTAACTACTGTGCATGATCGCGCGAGTCACGTAACTCAATTAATACATTTATGCTTTAATATAAATACAGGGCATATAATAAATACAATAATATGCCTGTAATTAATTACTAATTAATAATTACAGGGCAACCGCCAGCATGTTGAGGACATGGAGGACATCAAGGAGTGAACCTCATCTCTGATAAGCTCCGTTTTTAACCTTTTTAAGCTATTTATTTATTTATTTATTTNGAGTGAACCTCATCTCTGATAAGCTCCGTTTTTAACCTTTTTAAGCTATTTATTTATTTATTTATTTATTTTCCCTTTGTATAATAAAAAATATGTGTTTTTTGACTACATTTAATAAAAGTAGCGGAATAACGGAGTAACAACTTCCGTTATTTTTGTGACAGAGAAATGGTCTAATGGATAATGAAGTTACTTTTTTTGACAAACGGGGTAAAGGTAATGAAGTTATTTTTTTGTGTAACGATGCCCATCTCTGACCAGTGCATATACAAAATGATTTATGGATACGGTGACCACTAAAATGACAGGCAGACAGACTGACCATAATCTAGGATTTTACATTATCATCACCAAAGTTTGCAAAAATGCCCAGAAAAATAACATTAAAGCAAATGTATTTTTTTATGTTCCCTCATTTTTAAGTGTTGAACATTTCAAAGTTGCAAAACTTGAGGTTGATGCTTATACAAATGAATCCAGTATAACAAACCCGTCGGCCTGAACCACCCTGAAAGCTTTGTTTACGAGTAGTCTTTTACTTCTGTAACAATTTTATGTTGATGTGTAACACATGTAAATCACCTAATTAGACACAGAGTGTTTGGCCATGTTTAGTGTTACCACCTCAGGCCTGATCCAGCTGACAAATCAGAACAGAGTGGGCTTTTTCAAAGAGGTGCCTTAAAGAAACAGTACCTAAAATGGCATGTTTACACTCAGTGTGCACAGTGGTGGAGAATAGAAATGAATCAATGAGTTTTTGTACATAAATTCATTGCAAAAGAAAATAACATGGGAATATGTATAATCTGTCCCCTTTCAGGAACTTACAAGTTAAAAAGACAATGAGTCTAGTTTTAGGCCTGAGGGAATCAGCAATTCGAAATGGCTTATATACCCTCACTATATTCTAATGGTTGTACAAAACAATTAGCACAGTATGGTTTGCTTTTCCTCTAATCAGCTAATCCTCCCCTTTCTTTCTTTGGACACATTTACAATAAAATGCCGCAGGACAGTTACTGTACAGCTTCCAAATTAGCACAAAAGCATTGCCTCTGCATGACACTAAACCCTCTGATCCGAACCAGAGATACAGTATATGCAGCTGTGAAGCTTCATTAATGGTACTACTGATTGGGATCAGTAATTCAACTGGTTTTTCATGTATTAACAGATATTATTTATAGACCTGTCATGAGTTTCAGTTTGTTTGTCTTCTGTTCCTTTGATAAAAGCCAAAACACCTGAGAAAATGTTGACATAAATTTACATCTTGACTCAGATTCCAGAAAACCAATTACCCTTATTCCTCACCAGCGTCCATCATACTGTATGTCATCCTCTGCATATTGTAAATGGGGTTTCAGGAAGACTGAGAAAGGAGAACAGTTCTTCATTTTTAAGAGACTGAGATGCTTCAGTACAAAAAAGTGTTGCATTTTACATTTTCGGGTATTTATTCAAGCACACTATAAATGCAGCATTTCCCATACAAGATGCTCATGAGTACTCGTGTATGACTTTGCCCATTATGGTACTCTTAGGAGTGGTTATAATAGCCAGAAGCGCCTTCTTTTCTGTGCTTAAACAATGCTGATGCAATAGGTATGAATCCAGTCTCATCTCTCAAAGATTCATGAGATGAGCATGATATCTTAAAATGGAAACATGTGCTCTGTGTGTGAAAAATTGAAAGAAAAATTTCCCAGCATAACCGGATTATGGTGGGAAAATGTGTGAGGCAGGCGATATTTTCACAGGAACAATACAGGGAAAATAACTCCAATACACTGAACTAAACAGAAAATTTTATATTGTTTTTAAGCATATCAAAAATAGTGATTGTGTTACTTAAACTCAGTGAAAGTTGATTTTTCTTGCCCTACATTAAAGGGAACTGTATGTACGTACTGTAGATTTCCATGTTCTTATTTTCATTTACAGGCCTATTTTGAAACATTTGCAGTGGTTGAGTGTGCAAAAAAACCCCACTAAACACTACTCTTCCTTGTTGTATACACTGAGTGAAAACATGCCATTTAAGGTACTGTCTTTTGAAAAAAAAAAAAAAAANTAAAAAAAAAAAAAAAAGAAGCTTTCAGGTTAGTTCAAGACCTACAGGTTTTTCTAACTGAATGCATTTCTATAAGTGTGAATTAGCAACTTTGACAGTGTTCAATACTACCTGCTATAATGCATCATAAAATTAGGAAAAACAGTTAAGTATAATATATCTCCGCTACTTACATGACTTAATGGTGAGCTGTGTCACATGATCCTTTCATGGTATAGAAACAGAAATATAGGTGGTGTAATTTTCTATGCCAGCATAGCACATATCAATTTACGAGGTTCTGAGCTCATTTCACATGAGACTGCGTTGCATAATGTGCAGCTGCAGTTACTGACACAGAATTCTCTTTAAAGTAGTGTATATGCATAACAAAAACAGGAAAAGACAAGTAATATTGATCACTAGTTGATAGAAGGATGAATCTGGCTGAAGGATTAGACCAGGACGCAGAGAATTCGTTGATTCAGTTCAGACATTTACGAGCTCGGGTACAATCACAGATTGACAAAGACACAAAGAAAGTGGTGTTCTCTGATACTGCTGTGGACGCCTATATCTGGTTATCATTGAGTCACACAGCCAGTGACTTCATCCTATAGAGGTCAAAGATCATGTAGTTTCCAACATCTGCAGTTTGCATTCAGCTTACAGTAACATATTTATAGGAGACAGCTCATGAAACTAAGATCCCCAAAGTAGGGGTAAAAATGACTTCACCCTACAAATATGATACATGAGACATTACAGTCATTCTGAATAACAAAATCCATCTATCACTAGTGGTAGCATCATGGAGTAAAAACCATTAGATGAAAAATTCTTTTCAAATCTTGAGAATACTGTTTTCAAACCTGTTATTTTATCAGCTTCTTTCCTTTAAAGCCTGCCATAATTTGCCCCAATTTCATGAACAGATCATGTTTTATATGGGTGCCAATTTTTTCAAACAGCGGATATCTCATGTTTGGAGTGACAGAAACATATTATTATGTATTAAAGATGGTTTTTATCATTGGTTCAGCACTGGAATAAACAGGCATGGGGGCTGTGCACAGGAGCCTGTTATTACTGGTAACTTGGTATAAAGAGACTTCTTCTGGCTGTTTAGATTAGCGTTAGTTTAGCTGTTATTTGCTATTTTTTTCCCCATTAAATACATTTTTAAGCATCATTACCTGAGGCCAATTACATGAAGATGAGAGCACAGGATGAAGATGAGCTCTGGTGTGGACTTGAGGCCTCTTTGAGACTTGGAGGTGCTCAGAAAATCTGAAGAGGCCCACAACAAAGGCCTGAAGAGACTGATAGTGAAATCTTATTTCAAAGTTCACGTAAGAGGACAACATCTGTGAAAGGACATATGTAAAATAGAAAAAGACAGTTAGTAAATGCAGTCGGGTGACAAGAGTAAGAAAGTATGGCTTTGAGGTTAGAAATGAGCATTTGTGCTTGATCGGCAAATTGAAATGTGGACTGAAGGTAAAGTAATGGAAAGGAGACATGGAGATGAATGACTCTTTGTACTTCTCTGTTTAAACAGGAACGCAGTGGAGTAGGACAACTGCTTCAGTATGGCAAAACAAAGTAAATTAAAGAAAAATCCTGTCATTTAAAATTAATTATTAAGACTTATTAAGATAAGCAGGAAGGAACATGGAGTTTAAGATTTTCAGGAGTTTCCCCTTAGACCCTATTACTGACAGGAGAGCAAGAAAAGGATGACCTCTTCTTCTGTGTAGGTTACAATAATTAGAGTAGTTCTGTTTGAGCGCTGACCTTTTGTAGATTTGATGTTTCTTACTCAAGTTGTTAATTACTTTCCAAGTGTGGGTACTTAGCAACGACACTCTGTGACTCTACTCATTTTGACTCATAATCCCAATCAGTTCTGCAAAATCAAACTGTCGTTAACTCAATTTTTTTCTTCATTTTGGGTAGTGACCATTTTCTTATATTCCTTATGTTGAAAACATCAGTTGCTGAAAACATTGATTCTAATCTGATTAAGGCAATAAATTGACTTTTCAAATGTCATGAAAACATCGTAATCAGATTGATATTTGCATAAATCTACATTGGTGTATTCAGAGTAACAGATTTAGATCATGTGATTGCAAGTTGATTTCCTCAAGCATTGACTTACCACTAATTTAGCTTTTTTTTTTTTTTTTTTTTGCATGCATTTCCTCATCTGGCAGACTTCCTTAACAATAAATCAAGAAGTCATGTCTGTTCAGTGAACGCTGAAATTGTATTAATGCCACTCATGTATATGTCGCACTCGGCTTTACAACTCCTTAATTTTCATTTTCTTTGGCTTCCTTTGAATCTGACTTGTAATCTTAGAGTCCCAATGGTTGGATGGGGGGTGGCGGGGATAGGGGTGGGGGTGTAGGAGCTCAGCTGATGAATGACAGAGGTCATCATGCATTCTAGGGCGTGATTGACTGGCTTCAATGCCACCGAGTGTGTCATTACTCATCAGAGGAAACTGCAGTAAGGCTAGTTTGATGGATTCTAACTCCACCACAGTTTGCACCAAGCTATTTGGTAAGTCAGAAATTGTGTGTGTGTGTGTGTGTGTGTGTGTGTGTGTGTTTGTGTCGGTCTAGGCTATCTAGAATTTGCAGAATGTGCCCATCATCCACGGTCAGAGTCATAGAGACACCTTTGAGTGTCTGGGCTAAAATGACAGTAATTTCACACCCAATTAATAGACTATAAAAGCAGACCCGAAATATAATGTCAGATGTTGGTGCCCTCGCTGTAAGGTCAAACACAGAAGGACACCTTAGCAAGGTATTTTGGAGAGCAGGGCAGTTTATGCAAACACACCTGACCTGGAGAGTGTCTGGTGGTGCAGGACATGTCTCTGAAGTGTGTGTTGTAAAGCTACCAGTTGTGTGGAGACACCCCACCAGCCTGTTTAGTATGGTAATGTATGGAGATGTGGGCACGGGCACCTTTCCCCCCCCTTTCTCCTTGCTCCATCTTTAAGCCCACACATTAATTGGCATGGCAGAGGCAGCAGTCACTTCCTTGTAATCACTGTCCCTCAGAGAACCCCACTGAGAGGGATTGAAGGAGAGAAGGATGGAGGGACGGAGGGAGAGCAAGCGAGAGCCTTTGGTCTCAAAAGGCTTGTCCTCTGAATTATGTTATCCCGAGAGGTGCAGAGAAGCAGAAAGAGAGGGAGGGAAAGCAAGAAAGGGAGATATGAGAAGAGAAGGGAAAAGAAAGGGGCACTGGAGAGAAAATTGTGATGTGAGCTCCCCAGCTCCCAGAGATGGAGGACTCAGATGGAAGGAGAAGAGAATTGGATGGGAGATTCATGTAAGGGATTATGGATGGAAATTGATAGTTGGATTGAAGGAAAAAGAAGTGTTGGGAGGGGGAGGGGTAGGCTCACTGATCGAAATAAAGATGATGAATGAAAAGGAGAAAAACGAGGTGTCAAAACAGGAAGATAAGGATCCATTTAAAGAACCATAGCGGTGATTTTGCATGTTTGAGCCCAATAAATACTATCTGCATATACATTACATTACTGCCAGCCATCTCCCAATGCAATCTAGTGAAGCAGTACATTTTCAAATTCCATTTCATTCAAATTCCATTTTCAAAGTCCATTTTTGAAACTTCCAAGCCATCATTGGTTTCAATTAATTCCAGTATGCTATAAAAATCAACTTGTCAAGACTTGAAATGCGCATGAGATCAGCAATCCATCACAGCAAACCATGAGCAGCTATTGCTTTTTGTTGAAGTTATTTCAGTTTAGTGTTTTAATGCAGTTTGGAACCTGAACACAGAAGATAAACAATTATCCAACATGGATATCATAAGAAAGACATCATGAATTAGATAAATTGATTGTATTGAAGAGGCACCAAAACTCATTTTGGCTAAATTCTGAGTAGTAAGACTGTTGTTCAATTAATTTATAACACTGAACAGCATGAACATGCCATTCCCCTATGTAAAACTCAAAAATACTCTATGCATTTTTAACTGCATTAAAATGCTAAAATTATGTAATTTCAACAAAACATACTAACGGTGTGCAGTTTGCTGTGATAGATGACATATCTTAAGCATGTTTAAAGTCTCTGCAAGTTGATTTTTTATAGCGTACTGGAATGAACTGAAACCAGTGACTGTTTGGAAGGCAGGAAAAACAGTATGCTTTGGGAGATGGTTGGCAGTAATGTAACATATATGTGACATGGGTTCAAAAGTGCAAATTTAATTTGTTTTCATCACCTCCAAAACTTCAGCAGAATAGCCAATGAGAAATCTGCCACATTTACATGTCAAGAAAATTGATTTTTTTTTCCCACCATAAACCATTAATTCAGTTCATTTCTGCTCCTGATACAACACTTGTTGTTCGTGCTTCATAATTTGATGTTGCTACATTCTCTTTAAGAATACAGTTGTTTACACTGTTGATTGCTGCAGCAACACGTCACGCTCATAAAGTACCTTGAAATTGAGCAACTACATCTGAATCTGAAGAGAGGATGACAAAGAAGGCAAGCCAAGAGGTAAAGGAAAAGAGAGATGCTGCTAGGGACAGAAAAAATATGGAAGAAAGGAAAAACTGAAGCTTTCTCCCTTTCAGGGTCAAACTGTATGCATCTGCACACCATCTATTTCAAGCCTTGCTAATTGCTTTAACCCTGTGAATTCTCAGCTTTCATTAAGAGCTTGTTCCCATAGTTTTTATAAATGACTCATTCTGTCATAATGGAACCGAGGTTTTTGTCTCAAAAAAAAAAAAAAACACCAAAACTGTCCAGACTCCAGAGGGTTAACCATCAAATGAGATTGCAGGCACATGCATAGACACTTTTGGATCTATTGAAACCAAATTCAGAACTGCTTTAGCCAGAACTAAGCGGAGTAGGAAGGGGATTCCTAGCTTGCAAGGTTGCAATCCCAATGCTGCATTCAAGTACAGCAAAGATTATGGAAATTAGGAGCGTGTGATATCTATAGTGCAACAGCTGCATTACACCACCATACAACAATAACAAAACAACAATTGAGGAGGGAATTGAGGAGACTGTTTTCTTATTCATGAATATCCTAATGTTGACAAGACCAAAAAAATCTAAAGGAGAAAACTGCAAGAAAGTTTCTGTAAAATTTGTGGAACTTGATGAGACTGAGCTACAAAATTCAGGCCAGCAAAGCACAAGAAAAGCAAGATTATTAATAATAAATTGAACTAAAAATATACAAACAACATGTAGTATGTCACACATGTAATGAACCAGTCAATGATGAAGAAGAAGAAGAACTTTATTATTGTCCTCAAGAGGCAATTTGTTTTGCAACAGCAGCATAAACAAGACAATAACACACACAAGAGGAAAAACAACAACAATATCAAACCAAACGCCCTACAATAATCCATTAATAAACCCAGTGGCCGCCAGGATGAATGAGTGCTTGTATCAATTAGTCTTACACTTATGAAATCTGTATCTCCGACCAAATGGAAGCAACTGAAACTCTCCATATAAAGGCTGACGTGGGTCAGAGAGGACTAGTCGGGCTTTCCTAGTTGCTCTAGTTACATGGAGTTGAGAGAGGTTTGTAAGATCAGTGCCAACTAACTTACTACATATCTTAAATCTTAACAATATTCCCCAGTTTACACCTGTTCTTTAAGTTCAGGCTCAAGTACCAGCAGATCAAAGAGAAAGTTAAAACAGATTCAATAAAACAAGAATAAAATATTTTTATAAAAGAGACGTCGACATTAAAGCTGCAAAGTTTCCTTAAAAATACAAATGCTGGAGAGATTTCCCCCTAACAGCATCAGTATTGGCCTAGAAAGGATAATTTGTCATCAAGATGGTGCCCAAATACTTGTATTGCGAGACAACTTCTACAGACTGACCCTTGACCACAGGAAGGATGTGAAAAGGATTCTTAGGGAAATCAATGGACATCTCTTTAGTTTTGAGTCCAATGATGTTTAAAAAAGACTGATCACACCACTGATTAAACATATCAACCACTGGACCGTGGCTGTGCTGTTATCAGAATTGCCAAGAAGAGACACTATGACAGAATCATCAGCAAATTTAATTGCATATTGCCCCTCGTATTTACTCTGACAATCACTGGTGAATAAGGAGAACAAAAAAGGGGACAGAATACAACCCTGAGGAGAACCAGTAGAGGACACGACTGGACGAGACATCATTAACTCTGACTTTCTGTGATCTATTTCTTAAAAAAATCAACAAGCCAACACACTGTTTTCAAATCCATATTAAAATTGCCAAGTTTTTTGGCTAAAATATGAGGTTGAATACGGTTAAAAGCAGAGGAATAATCAACAAAAAGCAGTCTTGCATGATTCTTAGGTCGCTCCAGGTGCTTCAGGACCTGATTTTACAGACGACTGCAGGTGGTATCCTCCACTCCTCTACCTGTCCAGTAGGCAAATTGGAGGGCATCAAGTGCAGCCTGCACTGTGGTTAAAATCTCTTCCTTCACAAGCTTCTCAAGAGACTTCATCACAAGTGAAGTGAGTGCAGCCACTGGCCTATGATCATGAAGAGACAGGGGAGAAGACTTAGTCACTGGAACAACTACAGAATCTTTCCAGAGACTTTGAACTTTGGAAACCTGGAGTGACTTGTTAAAAATAAAACAAGAAATGTTGTCTTGCGACCACCAAGCTGTTCCTTAAATCTGATAGTACCTACCCTGGAGCAGGAGCTAAAAAAACATAGTTCAGAAATTAGAACAGTACCAAATAGAATAGAATAGTAGTACCAAAATGAGTCCTAATTCATTGTTGCAAATGAAGGAAAGTTCCTGAATCCATGAAAAGGTTTCCAAGTCCCTGAAATGGTTCCTGAAAGGCATTCATGTGGGTAAGCTTGGACACACAGGTACACACATGTATATTATATGTGATTCAGCACAGTGAATGAATGATGAAACAGTGCAGAAAGAGCTTGCATTTAAGGATGAATAAAGACAGTGCGAACAAAAGTGCGGCCTTGAAGCGAACGGAATGAAAACCACAGACTGAGCTGTAATAGATGATGGAATTTAATGTCTTCTCTCTCTTCATTACTGCAACACTCTGAATGGAATATAGAATCCGTTTGACAAAAACATCAGCATAATTACTTTATTAACACAGGCTGATGTCTGATTGGACAGTCATGTTTGTTGCCTTCTGGTTGTAAGGCCTCGCTGCTGAGCTCTGCCTTTTTACTTCAGCCTGAAAGTAAGACCTGCACGTCTTGTTCCGCAAACCATTCCCCACTAATTAAAAAATTATTAATGATAGTATTTCAAAACAATTCCTTATATCATTAATCATCCACATATCTTACAGATCTTGAAAGAAATGGGCAGGAAAAAATAACTTTTTCAGAGTTAAAAATCGTATGTCATTGTCATCCAGAGCATTTTTGTTTCCATTTGTATCCATGACTGTTGTACTTTAAGCAGCAGCTCATTCATTAATGATAGGGATTGTCGGGATTATACAACTCTGACTAAACCATAAGGCAGCAGCAGAGGGGTCCACAAAGTAGTCAGACTGGAATCATTCCACCTAACAAAAGACAGCATAGCCCTGAATGTTTCCTGAATTATAATCTTCCAGCCTACAAAATGTGGCATTGATGAATGGCTGCTTTCTGAAGACAGATATGTATCATGGATAACCATGCCAAGTGCCATAGTTTTAAGCTTTGAGCATGTCCACTTATGACTGGCTCACACATCATCTTAGCCACTGCTGTGTTCCCTAATGGATTCTCTGCCCGTCATCCCTCTCACTGACTCCTTCACTGGTTTTTTCCATTGGGTTCCATTAAACCCCATCACTCCTTTACTGCCATTCTCAGCTTTTTTTTTTTTTTTTTTNTTTTTTTTTTTTTTTTTTTGCTTCCAGTTGTTGTCTTTGCAATTAACTTCCTCTTTTTCCTCAACATCTCCTCATCTCTGTCTTTACAACAGTCATCTTTCCCCAACTAGCTATTTATCTATCTCCTTCTTACTCTGTCTCCCCCCCCCCCNCCCCCCCCCCAATTTCTCCATCTCTCTCTGCAGCTTGATTCAGCAGTAATGAGTGCAGCTTAAGGTGGGGCTGTCTGGAGGTGAGCTAGAGAGAGCCAAGGAAGTTAATGAGGATAGCGACCTGACTTTTTGCCTGAGGTGGGAACAAAAAGACAGTAAAAATGGATCCAAGCAAGAGACAGCAAGGGCCAAGGAGACAGACA
Organism: Lucifuga dentata; assembly: GCA_014773175.1. NCBI lineage: Eukaryota > Metazoa > Chordata > Actinopteri > Ophidiiformes > Bythitidae > Lucifuga > Lucifuga dentata. The sequence continues at coordinate 285,724 of VXCM01000004.1, read as the reverse complement.
CACACACTGACTGACAGATGGAATGTGTTTTCACTGATGAATTCCATCAATGCACAAATGCACTCATTTCTAACTACATAGCATGCGATTATCAACCGAGGTAATGAACCAGAAAGTACGAACAGCTGAGAGAGCGGTGGGTTCGTGTCAATAATATAGATACATGCATGAAAATTTAATAATTTCAACATTCTAAACTATTCAGCCATCTACACTCTTCTGAATATTTCCATTAATTTTGTCTCACCAAGGTAACAGCAGTTACAAAAAATTTGGACTCAAACAAGGACACCGGTATCAAAAGGATGAAGCAGCTCAGACACTTAAGCAGTAAAGCGAAAATGAAGCAGGTGAATGAGAATGAGCCTGTAGATGGTGTAGTTCCTCTGAACAACCACTGGGTGACAGACAGTCTAAATATGAACGAGTGAATAACGAAATAACGAATAAGAATGACAAGACTTTCTGGCTGTAACATATTCTATGGAATCCGGAATTTAGCAATGAAGCAAACATTATGAAGTCATTAATTTAATCTACTTTTAAGTGATGCTCTTAAGAAATCTATTAGTAAAAATAAAAAAAGAAAGATTAAAAAATGTATTTGATACTATGAGGTGTTTTCCATTCAAAAATATTAAGTAAATCGACATAAAAGCGCATAATGACCTAAATGGAAAGTAAATTAGAAAAACTAAAGGGGACAAAGAAAAACTTATTGCGAAACTGTAGAATCCCTGATTGACATATTTATTGTCAGCACATCATGCGTTTTGTGTTTTTAGATTCTTCTATAATTACGATAGCTTATTCCTCCTGTGGATGATGGTCACCTTACTTTCGCATTGCCATCTCTTCTTGTCATCTTTCTTTCTCTCATTCACTCCCTTCTCCCATGTCTGCCCTTGTCACTATTTCCTTTGTTTCACTCCCAAATCAATCTTTTCTCATTTCGTCCAGAATTGATTCCGCCATCTCTTATCGTTGACGCAATCGTGCAATCCGCTCACCACCTCATCCAATTCTATCCTGCTCCATCTTACGCTCTTTTTCTCTCTCCCTCTATATTTTCTCTATCTATATTCCACTGCAATCCATTACAAAAGGGGCTCTTTTGCTTCTGTTGCTTTCCTTGATATCCTCCCCAGAGTTGTGGAACAATGTCTTGATTGGATGTGGCTGGCATTGCTAAGCATTCTGAATCGGTGCCATGCATACAATATTATGCTGGCAGCCAACGGTGCATAACTGAACCCAGCACTGATTCACAGAGCTTTGCAGGGTTAAGATATATTACCAATCAACTAGAGTGATTGTGTAAAGTAAACTGTTGCACTGCAATTTTAATCTCCAATCAAATGCAGTTTGTAATCTCCAAATTACCCTAAACATCACCTCTGTTATAAAAGTAAGCATTTAAATACCATGTATAATACCTGGGTAAGTACAACTCACTCATAAGCAGAGAAAGAGTCAATAGCACAATGAACAAAACAACACAAGCGATTTCAGTTCATTTTATTGAGCTCAAGCAATACCGGAGTTTTGAAGCTGATATTGATCAATATTAGAGAGTTCAAAACAATGATCCATTGATCTAATATGTATTTTTACTATGCCAACAGTTTTGGCAAGGATTCCTCAACTGTATTTACTTATTTAAGCATTATGGTGAAGATGTGCACTGAGGCAGAATATAAGATGAAGATGAAGTAAATGTTGAACATTTAAGTTCACTGGAAATGTCATTTTACAAATGACATTTCCAGTGAACTAGTAACAACAACTACACTAAATATTAAAATGCAGACAGAACAATGATATATTAAACTTAAGAAAAATAAGAGTCAAACATGCATGAAAATTAAGCGTGAAAAACACTAATGCACTGCAATTTGTTTTTGCATATTTGCCAATATTTGTCTGTGATAACCAAATATTAGCCATTGGCCTGCTGATATAAAAATCTATCAACAAACCTCAACTAATTTCAAGTGTGAATTTTTGCACGCACACACATTTACACACAAACACAAATTATCTCCATGCACAACATACCACCATTCACGTGCATGAACATAATAAGTTAACTAAACTCAGCCAAGCAGAACTTTCACAAAGCCCACATTCCATGATCTTCTATCACCATACTCATACCTAACCATGGCCAGGCTGTTTATAGGATGTCATTCATATTATTTCCTTTGTCTCAGTCATTATCCTCACAGACACAAGGTACACATTAGTAATTCAAAGTTATGCTGCATACACTTTACAAAACACATGCATATGAGCAACACAATAATGTTGCTCATATGCATCTGGTTTTGCGGCCCTGTTGTGAGTCTTTTCCTTATGGACTGAAGCTGGGAGGTTCTTTATCAACCGGTATCACTGAATCTTCCAAAGTAGATCTCTCTGATTCTGTCAGACCTGACCTGCATAGAAAAATAGGACTTGTATAGTCTCTTCTCGATTGTTTTACAACATCATACTGCAGAATAGCAACATGACATTATGTTACTGATAACCTCATATTTCATTAAGATTCCAAGTCTCATTTACAAGGGAGACCTGGCCAAAGCAGCGGTGTCAACACATAGACAAACCGAAACACCACAACACTACAACAAATCAATAAGTATCAGAAATTGCTAAATTGAAAAGATTTTTTTTTTTTTAAAGGCCTATTCTACTATTGCAAAAACGGTCCATTACATACAGATTCCAGCCAGAGCTGAGTTAAAGGCACTAACAGTTTCCAATAGATTCTAGTTTTCTCTTGATTAAAATCTCCATAAGTTCACCTAAGGTAACCTTTGCTCCTTAAGTTTTAGGTCCTTCGTATTTCATTACAGGCAGAAACAACACCATAAATACATGNTTTTTTTTTTTTTTTTTTTTTTTTGATCAGTTCAGTCCAAATCTTCAATTCAGTGAAAAGAAATGAGTCCTAAGATATCAGTTCATAGCACGATCTATAAATTGGAGTGGACTAGACACACAAATAAGAAGGAAGCAACTGCAGAATTCCTTTCTAAATAAAAATCAGCCAGTGAGTTGATGTATTGCGTGTAGAGGGATGATCATCCAACTAAAGCATACAAATCACAATGACATGTCATAAAAGTGCTGCCACTATCAAACCTCTGAGCACCTTGATAAAGTGTATCGAGCGATTTTAGATCCCAGGCTGAAACTGCTTATACACAACGTGTCTATAATCAATCAATCAATGATGGCAGCATCCAATTTTTTCCTCACATCAAAGGAAAAGCAGTGTTTATTCCTGGAGTAAAACCCAAGTTTTAATCTAAGATGATGTATGCTGTATTTGTATGCCCTCTTTTAATTTTAAGTTTAAGTTTATAATATTCTTTGTTTAGAATTATTTCCTTTTGGACTATATTGGACTGGACTGCTATTGCCTCATTTTCTTATGTTCTTGTTGTTTGGTCCAATAAAGTTCTGTGAAAAGAGAGGAAACATGTATTAGTAGATATTTTTTAAGCCAATTTAAAGTCTCCTAAATCAATATTACAATCTGTTCCAAACCCAGGATGCTTTCATACCTGGCCTAATGCTGGAGAATAATAAAACCAATACTAATATGGCAATAACATTTGATTGTCTTTAACCCTGACCTAATGTTGGGTTAAGTAATAAAAGGCAGCACATAAAACTTACTCTCAGTGAGAGTAAAGTCGTAAGGTTCTGACATTTTCTCATTAAATATATTGTTATACAGTTCACTTAACCAAAATTCACAAACATGAAACAGCAGGCTGTAACACATCTCCATTAAAAGTTGNCCCCCCCCCTTCATATTAGCAGCATCTTAAGGCTAATTACATTTTCTTTCAGGCAGTTAACCACTATTCTACACAAATAAACTGGACAACTTATAACTCCAAATGTCCTTTCTCACCTTTCCTCATCAACATTACAACATTATTCTTCAGACTCTTACCAAAACAGGTGTTTGTCGCAGTCAAAATGGCACTCCAGGTGTGTTTGGTAACTTCTGTGTAAACAAATTTTTTGCTATGATCCATTAATTCTTAGATCTCTTAAATATTATTTATAGTTACTCTCTGTGTTTTGTTCATGTCTTTTTATTTTTCTGGATTCACGAGGATATTTCCAAAACAAGCATCTTCGTTTCACATTTCTGTCTGCAGATTAAGTAGCTTTAGACTTCCAATTAAATTCAGGTAGGGGTGGGACTTGACCAAATAAAAAAATTCCGATTGGTTTATCACACCTTTATGTCTAATTGTCAAAAATATATTGTATTAAACTCACCTTTTTTTTTTTTTTTTTTTTTTTTTTTTTTACGATATTCCAATTTTAACTGCACAAAAATCCTACATATAATAGAAATTGGCCTTTTAGAAACACTTGCCCGATATTCTGCTAGAATAATCAGATTTATTGAGTGGGTGGAACCTCAATGTTTGTCTATTTGTCACATGATGCCCTGTGGGAACCAATGGCAGTTCTTCCCATTGACATCCCTAGAAAAGAAACAGCTGACACAATGACTATATTCCTTTAATTTTATCTTTTATCTTCTGTTTTTTACTTATTTGTATGTCTTTTTATTTTGTGTGAAGCACTTTAAGTTGCGCATTGTGTATGAACTCTGCCATATAAATAAAGTATAAAATGAAATAAATATCCAGGGCTATGTTTTAAGGGCAATAAAAGAGCTTTTACAAGACTCTCTCTCTCTCTCTCTCTCTCTCTCTCTCTCTCTCTCTGTGTGTGTGTGTGTGTGTGTGTGTGTATCTGAGCCACAACAATACTTCAAACCTGCTCATCACTGTTGGTTTCTCTGAGGAAATAGATCCCAATAAACAGCATCCAAGTATTTTACAATAGGCAAGACTGAAGCACAACAGCAGATGTTTTCATTTAATTTATTTTCTCTGATTAAGAGATATAGTTTGCACAGCAGCAAAACATTTAACTTGTTACATGTGGTTTTATTTACAGTTATATGCTCCTAATGCCATTTACAAGTTTATATTTATAAATATATGGATGTAAAGATGGCCCTGAGAAGGATGTATTTGTCTTGGGCCCATAACACATACCCCTCGCACTGTCTAAGCAACAGCAGATTCATAGCAGCAGGCTGCTAATCAACACTGGAAAACTGTTGTTCAAATAATGGGCAGATCCAAGTAAACTGATCCTGTCATTTATTGCAAAATATTTTAACATCTGGTATAATAGATGGGTCTTTATGTTTCATCTGTCAGGATAAGATTCAGTCTGGAAGTAGCTGAGCTTACATGATGGCAGAACATTAGAGTCAGCTCATTTTCTAACTTGAAAGAGTGTCTGGAACAGCAGGTGTCGACAGCATTAAGCTGAAATTTAGCATTTGAGACAATTAAATAAATATACACGTGGACAAAATCCCCTCCATTCCATACCTGATTTCCTGATGGATACATGGAGCCCTGAAATCTGCAGCAAACAAAGAAACACACAGGCTGCATGTGGATGCTTCATTTTTAACTCATTATTTTGGATTCCCCAAAAAAGAGCCCGCACTACTCGTCTCGTTCTTTCTCATCCGTCCTAATAAATGACTGAATTTTCTGTCATTCTGGAAAGTTAGGATAACAGTCTGATATTCAAAAAGTAATATTTTACAGTATGGGCCTCAATAAAACCCTGAGGACCTTCTGATTCAGTACCATGCACATAATGAGCTCTTTCAGACTAGTACTGCAGTGAGACAACTAGCATCATAACTAATGAGGGACTATATCTGGAGGCCAAAAGCTGACTGTGATCCTTATCATATTTCAAATCAATGCAGTAATATAGAAGGTCCTAGTCTTCAAATCTGGCTTGGGCTTTTCTGTGTAGAGTTTGCAGGTTTAATCAGGTTTACTCTGGGTGCTTTTGTCCTGCATTCCAAAGACATCCGTGTTAGGTCAACTGGAAACTGAAAATCATCCATAACCGTGGACGATTTTGTCTCCCCATGATAGAATGGTGCCCAGCAGACATTGGGAAAGACTCCAGCTCCCCGTGACCCTGCACAGAATAAGCGGATGTAGAGGAAGGATGGCTGGATGTACAAAACAGGCTAAACTAGAAGGTAATCCAAGAGCGCATACCTCCACCAAGGCCCAAAAATGGTCAATCTGGCATTGTTTTATTTTATTTATTTATTTTTTTATGCTTTTTTTCTTTTTTCTGTTTTTTTTTTTTTTTTNTTTTTTGTCCCCACCCCTTTATCAAGATCTGTCCCCAAAATGTAATGGTTTCTATTTGAGGCCAGGCCCAACCTTTTCACAGAGTTTTGCGAAAATTGGTTCATTAGTTTTTGAGTAATCCTCCTTACAAACAAACCAACAAACAAACAGAAGATATGAAAATATAAGGATGTAATCATGCCCTTGAATATGTTTTTTAAAGTGCATGAGTGAAGAGGAGGGAATGAATTCACTATTCTGCCAAGTCCTTAGAAACAACACACTGAATGAATTTCAAAGTAGATCCATGGTAATGTGCTAATTATGTAAGCGCCACGCTTACTGCTGCTTATGCACTAGTGGAAATTCCAAAATTCTCTGAGTAAAGACATCTGTCTAATATTCCAACAGTAACTTTGTCTAGGGAAAACACAATATCTACGCCTGATACTTAGATTTTTCTACTTGGCTCACCAATGCATGATCATGAAAGCAAATAAAATTGTTTGTGGCTTTGCCCACTGAAGTGGAATCCAACCAGAATGAGTATTTATGCTTCCAGAAGCCCAATCTGTAGAAATGCACTAGACCAGGAATTGAGCTTTCTTAACCCAAATCTACCAAAACGGACACTCACCTACCTCTCCATTAACTTCAGTGGTAGAAGTGCACAAATATGGAAAAGGTCTGAAATTCATTCCTATGACATTAACCCTGAAATGATGTTAGCAAAGAAGCCAAATACACATAAATAAGCTGATTTCATCCTTAAGATACTTGTTTCTCTCTAAGTTGTTGCTTAGAAACCCCAAAGAAGTGCTGCAGCGTTGGATGATGGATGTAAAAATGAAACAGAAGTGATAAATTGTTTTTGGATTGGCAACTGAAGATGCATAATCACCATTGCAGAAATGAAAACATGCATCTCAGTGTCACAGACAAATTTCTTGTGAGTTGTTAGAAAACTGACTTTTTGGTTTTTAATTCAGATTTTGTGCCACAGAAAGATTCCACGGTCAGCTCTTTGTAGTTTGCAATCAGACAAACATGTACTGGTAGAGTTATCCATTTCTCATGAATGCTCAGCAACACCTATACAAAGCACTGGTCTCCAATGTATGAGCAGAGAGCTATCATCAATCTGTGCCATACTCTATTTTCTCATAAGGTCTCTGCTGTGTTTGTGTGGCTTGTGGAGGAAGGAAGAGAGGAAGGAGGAGAGAGAACTGAGAGGTGAAGGGAGACACAGAGAGAGAGTTTTAGAAATGCAATCATTTCTGTGCACAGTTGAAGTATTAAGGGTTTCAACACGATGGTGATAAGACTACACCGCATTAAATTTATCCAAAAACAGATTCAGCACTCCTGGGACTTCACTCAGTGGCTTTTAAAATTGATTATTTTCAGCCCCCGAGTTGCTAAGTGGGATGGAATGTACAATTAAATGTTTGATTGTTTATGGCATCGTTGTTCATTTCGCCGGCTGACTCTTAACCCATTAACATGGTCCATCAATACACATTTAAACCGTCGTATAGCGGATGTGCCGTAGTTTTAATGCCACAGTTCTGGCGCATTTGCTTTGCACTTGGAGTGGATCCCGGTAAAAATCGTGAATCAAAGTGGGGATTAATTTCAACATTTCTGTGTGATTATCACGCATTTTAATTAACGTATCGATTGCAGACGCTGCCTCTATAATTCTCCACCATAAAATAGTCACAGGTTTGTCCATTTCTTCTGCTCTGCTCCTGATTAAGCCTCAAACTCACCCCTTGTTTTGCTCATTAATTAAACAACTCCTGTTCCTTTTGAAGAATGAGGGAACATTTGTCAATACAATCTGAATCGAAACACTTCAGTGCTGATGTGGAATCTGTCCTGGCTCTATGAGAGTGCCAATCAATGAAATGTCATCCAGCTCCTCTGCTGTCCATCCCCATAACGCTCCATCTCAATCACTCACTGATAGCTATCTTGCTCTCAGCCCTTTTGGCCTTTTCTTCCATCTTTTTTGACCTCTGCAATCTCTCTCTGGTCAATATACATTGATCATTTCTAATCAAATGTTCTGTCCCAAGTTTTGTTCTTTGGTACAATGATTTCATAACTCAAACAATATGAAACAAGTTGTGATGGCAGGTGTTATTACATAGTTCAATGATATTTATGAAGCAAACAGATTTGCATCTCAGCGGGAATCTCATTATCATGCATTTGCAAACTTGCGTCACCTTTTGGATAATCTATTTTGACACAGGGCTGTGGCAGTGTTCCACCTGTTAGGAGAAACAAGCCACCGTTTCTGCGAAGCGCAACTTTTACTGACAGCATTATTAGCTGTAGGAGTCAGACTTTGGTATTTGGTTCACCATGATGGGTTGTTTTGCTCAGCGGAACAGAAAAGTTGAACATGTTGTCAGTCACTCACCACCTGCTGTGGATGTATACTCGTATTCATGTGATATAGTGTGTTCTTTGTATTTATTCAACTGTGATCTACATGAAAGTGTAATTTACATTCCAGATGTAAGATGTGTAGACATGCATGCGCACTGATTAAACCATTACAGTAATTATGTGCTTTACCACAACTAAACAAGCGAACATTACAATAATTAGACAAATAGCTACACAATGTTGAAAACAGACTAACCAAATGAATGTCAAGTAGAATTTATCTTCCCTCTTTTTAATTTTATCAGTGGTTTCAAATGGTTACTGGGGTTTACGGTCTGATTGGTTCTGAAATGTGCTGCGCTTTGATCTACATCAAATGCAAAATAAACTTGGAAAGTGAAAACCAGAGCACACAGAAATATCAGGAAAACACTTTTGCTGCTCCTGCTGTTACTGCAGCATTCATACCAAAAAAAAAGGGCATTTAGATTTTTCTTGATGTTAGATTCAATCTGCAGTTGATTTATGGCAGGTTTCTGGGTAAAACTCCTGGTGCATAAACAACTGTAGAGAGTGCTGATGGGTGTAAATTGGTGTGTGAATGGGCACCGTGACCTTTGGAAAATTCCTCCATGGGAAAGTGGAAGCAGTTTGCTCATCTTATTCTCTATCCTCTTTTTCCCCGCTGCTCTCAGAAACTCCTGCCACAGCAGAAATGGTTCATGGCTCTGTCTTTGGAGTGGATAAAGCAGTAAATCTAACATCTTCAGAACTTCTTTGGGCCTTTGTTTTTGGAACAACACGACACAGAGCCTTGACATTCTAAAAAGATCGCTAAGAATTTGACTCTGTACACAGGGGATGATGTTTTGAGCTGCGCTGGTGAAAAGTTGCTCTGGCAGAAGGTGTGTGTGAGTGATGGCCCTCATGTTCAGTCCCAAGCACTTAACGCTCACTGTGAAAAGCTCTTCACAGAGAAAGGAAGCGATGAAAAAAGCCGCCTTGAGAAATTCACTCTCAAGGTTAAATGTGTTGTTTTAAAGGCTTTGAGATAATCACAGAATCAAGCTGATTCAAAGACTGAAAGACATGTATTTACAAGGTACTGTATAACGACATTGAATTGCTTATTATCAAAAAATAATATTTCATCTAGAGTGCATTTGCGTGTTACTCTTCAGTTAACATCTCTGAGGAATCGCAAAAATATCGCGGGTTTCAGGAGTCTTGTGCTATGTTTGCACCATAACCTGCATCAGCTCCTTCTGGACAAGTGTTTGAACAGCTAACTAAGGCCCTAAAGGGACAACATGCACCTGTAACCCAAGACTACAGCAGGCATTGGATACTGAGCTGAGCTTAAGGAGGTGAAAAGTGCCTCTTTCCACGTAGATGAGACTGACTGTGAGAGCGGAGTATAATTCTTCCTTCAGGCACCACTTCTGGGTGGCTGCTTCCAAAAGCTTAGCTTCAAGATGCAGTGCTGGTCTACATCCAGGTGGGAGGCATTTTTCTACAAGGCGCAGTTCCCTGCTAATCTCTTCTCTTTTCATGAAAGCATATGGTCTCAATATGCTCAGAGAGTCATCCAATATTCCACATTCGTACTTTTATTGCGGTATTTAACTGCACATTATACATCCAAAGCAAAGTAAAAACAATACAGGCAACATAGAGCAATAGTTTAAAAATGGGCTTATTGCCACAGTTTTGCCTATTCTCTCTGCAATAAATTAAGCCTCTTTAAATCTAAGCTTAACAAATCTAACAAATAACAATTTGTACTTTTCAATTTTGATTTTTCTTTCATTTTCTATATAAAAAGGTGCACTGTAAAAAAGAAAATCCTTTACTAGACAGGACGATACAACTTGGATTGTGGAAATTACACTTAGGCCTTGTTTGTTGCTTACAGAGTGAGTGGTATGATCCAAAAATGGGTCACATGACAATTGCATGTGGAACAATTTTCTAGAATCGTTTTACCGAGAATTGTTTTTGATTTTTTAAAATTTATTTATTTATTTATTTATTTATTTTATTTTTTTATTTTTTATTTTTGGTTGGGGAGGGGGGTAAAATCGAATTTTGATTGTTTTTTTTTGTTTTTTTTTAGACTTAAAATGAATATCAAAACTAAACTAATGTGTGGAAGAACTGTCATTTTCTTGATTAGCTGGACCTCAGTACACAGAAAACATATTTGTTATTAATGACTAGGAGCAGAATTCTCAAACTAAAATGTTATTACCTTGTCTTATTTTTACCTGAGGCAGAGCATTAATCTAAAAGCTCATTTCAAAGCACAACAGGAGAACAGGGAAATTTTGGAACATGTGATCAGCTCATCTGGTTGTTGGCAGAGAGATTTGACTGCAGCTCGGTGCAAGATCTCAGGTGTCACATCCTCACACCTGTGCAGAATATTTCACTATGATCTCAGCTGGACGATAAAATGAGTGTGACATTTGTGCATTCTCGCCTCAACTTCACTCCCTGTCTGCTCCATAATATGACATTCTGTGACCTGTGGCAAAGGAGAGGAAAAAATATGCAGACGTGAAGCTTCTGCCTCAGAGCGCATGGGATGGGGGGATGAAGGGAGGTCTGAGAGGAAAATAGGTTTGAACACATGTAACTCATTCATTCTTGACAGGCCTTAATTTTATGTGCAGATTATTACACCACACAATGTCTAATCATGTGTTTTGTGTGTGTTTAGTGTCATTATATAACCCTCCAGAGTCTAAAGTCATTTTTGCAATTTTTAAGTTAAACTGACTTTGGCTTTTATTTGCAACATAAAATGCTGCACTGCACAAGGGGAATAAAAAAAGCTTTATTGGATGGGACAGGATACAAATTTTGGCTTGTGAAAATCTAACCATTCCTGCCAAGACTGTCAATTATCTACTTTTTTCTTTATTGCTTTTAGAAAAATAAAATAAGTAAATAAATTATTAAATCTAGACTGTTTGTGATTTTCTTGATTCCAAATAAATAAATAAAGAGGGAAGGAGGAAATGGGGGGAGAGAAAATTTTGTATGAAAATTCGATACAAAAATTGGAAAGGAATGATTCTTTGCTTCTACAAAAAAATTAGAAGAAAAAATAAAGTTCTTGGAAATTCTATTGTTATTAGACAATTGGCTTGACAGAAAATTGGCTTGGCAAAATTTGTCCAAGCCACAATTTTTGGTTTTCTCTAATAATAGAGTTTTTCCAGTGGAGTTTTGCCAGTGAAAAACAAAAAAACACAAATTTCCTGAAACATAAAATTGTAAAGATGACATTAGATTGTCAAAAAAAAGTCTGAATTATGATATGAGTTTTACAGGTCCCCAAAAAAGTTTGAATTATTTACCTTAGTCCACCTCTAAAAGCAGAAAATGCAGATGGTAAATTAAATTCTAGATTGCATCTATAAGTCTCTAAACACAGACTGTCAGTTTGTTTGTTTTTTATTATTTTCACCTTTATTACCAAAAGAGAAGAAAAGGGTGCATCTTAGTTTATAAGTCCCTCAGCTGCTACTCATTCTGCCTGTGAGTAATAAATTGGAACTCAAGAGGGGTTATAAGGTGTTATGAGCCAAAAAAAAAAAAAGAGGGCTCAGGCTTTGCAGCTTGTCTTGAGGAAAAAGGAAAGGACAAATAAAAGGGGAAATTGCTTGCATTACCTGAATAGTAAAACCTCAGCAGCTCAGTGCTCCAATGTGTCGAATGTGTGTTTTTTCCTCTTTCATCAGGTAGCTTTATTTAACCTGAAAGGGAGGCTTTGATTGATAATAGAATAATGCAAATTTTGTCTTTTCTAACACTTACTGAACATCTCTAGGTAGGGAAAGATGGAACTGCCAAATGGGTGGCAAAATTATTCTTATTTAAGGTAAAAATGGAGGAGACTCCATAGCCTGTATGGTAATTTGCTGCTGAGCCTGTTGTTTGGTCCTTTTCCATTGCAGGACTGAATCATACTGAACTCTTCAAAGATGACGATCTGCTTCCATTTCCATTACACTTGTACCCAACCCTAGCCCAGCTGAAGCAAGCTGAAACCTCATTTTTTTGGCCAGGGCCAAAGCGTGCCAGACCCACCCTCAGCAGGGCTGTGATGACATCGCCTGGACCTGATTGGCTCAAACATTTCATCATAAAAAGAGACAAGGAGATTGAAAAACAGAGGTGCCACGTTTAAAAGACCAGAAAATATTGTTGCAGACACTTGCAGTTAATCTGTTTCAAAGCTCACACTCACTGTTCCATGAACAAAGTACAAGGATAGAGTTCCAGTGCACAACATAAACATGTACCATGTAATTTCATTAACTAAAGTTGTCATGTTTAACAGACAATGAAGATTTTGAACATACAGTAGTTCTATCACTGACATCATAAAAAGAGGCGGGGCCAGAGTTGGCAGCAAAGAGGAAATTTCAAACACTGGATAACAACCCAGTGAGGCTTTTCTTTGTGTTTCCTTTCTTGGGGAATTGTTTCAGATATTGTTGTAACTGCATACATGCATATTTATAGTTAAAAAATTATGACCTAGAATTGAATTATTCTTTAATCTATTACAACATTGTGTTATCACATGAAACATACTGTAGACAATTTTGTGATATCTGATAGTTGTCTGGAAGCTGAATATCAGAACTGTATTATTACTTATTCCAGTCTACCATGTTGAATACTGGAAGTCAGTATAGGGTAGTGTCTCATGATTTAGTCTGTGCCAGTATTTCTACTCTGCCCTGTTCTTCCTGCCTTCATCTTTCTTTCCTTCTTTGCCCTACCAACACATCCACAAACACACACACACACACACACACACACGCACACACACACACACACCTCCCGATGGTGACAGATGACATTAACTACAGGGGGTCTGGCTTGGCGTATGCCAGCCTCTGCACCACTGCAGCACTCACCTGCTTTTATTTTATGTTAACAGACAGAGTGGGCTGACAGACCTAGCTCCAGCTCCTCTAAATACTTTACACTAAACTGTTTGACTTTCACTTGATTTTCCAGGACTGTCCATTTCAGGGATTCACTAGACAGCCTCCATCTTTGTTTCTGCCTGAGCACATTTAGGGGAAGCAAGGAAGACATTTCCACTCTTCCACTGACATGGCCCGCTCGTGTGTCGCTAGCAGTCAGGCAACTCTGTCACAGCTCACCGCTTCCTCTGCTGCTGTGTAGCATTAAAATACATGGGCACACGTGCGTCCAGGCTGCATGGTGGACATTAACAGTGAAACCTTTGCCAAAGTGACAAGTACTAAGTGCCATTCCAAGCTGTGTGAGATAAGCTGGGTTTCCTCCACACACTGTTTAAGCAAAACCGTTCTGTGATAAGATGACCAGAGATGGGGTAGCCAGAAACTGTACTCAAGTAAAAATACTTTATGATAACAGTGACTCAAGTATAAATAAGAGGAGTCACCAAAATAATTAATTGAGTGAGAGTAAGAAAGTATAAAAGATTACTTGAATAGTGAGTAACTCTGGTCAAACCTATTCTTTAGAATAATCAACAAGCTATAAAGTGCTCGTCTGAGGGGAAAAAAATGCAAAGTAGCCANCTATTCTTTAGAATAATCAACAAGCTATAAAGTGCTCGTCTGAGGGGAAAAAAATGCAAAGTAGCCATATGTGCCTTCTAACACAATCCAAATCATATTATATAAAGAAACAGTCAACAGTAATTAATCAAATATTTACCACATTACAAATCATGACAATTCTGGCCTGGCCCCAAGACTCCACTTAGCATTAGCAGCAGCTAGTTAAGTAGTTTAAGTTGCAACTTACCACCACATTTTCTCAAGTTCCACGTTGAGTTCTTATAAGCTGAAATGTCCACATTTTTAGCTAGACAAAGACGGCAACTCATTATGTAGCTATTGGTTTTGGTAGACTGGCCAAACGTTTGTATGTACAAAAATGCCAATAATGCCGGGGACGAATAACTCCGTAATTGTCCGCTGTTTCTCTGCGCCACCCTTTCTCTTTTTAGAATACATTTTTCATCTAAGTGCCAAGAAAATTATGAAAGAAAAAAAATTGCTTGCTTAGTTTAAGTAAGTTCATTTTAATTAATATTATATTGTGCAGTGCAAAGGCCACTGGCCGGCCCACCTATCAGCTCTCACTGAGCCATTGTTGTCATGGAGATGACGGACGCTAAATGTGATTGAACAAAACCAAAGCAGCAGTCGGATATTTGGAGCGCTGCTTACAGAGGAGAAAGCAAAGAATTTTGAGTCGTTGCATCAGAGCGATGTCTCGCAGATAATACAAATAAAAAAGTAACGCAAAGAGTGCAACCAAATGTAACGGAGTAAAAGTATATTTTNGATAATACAAATAAAAAAGTAACGCAAAGAGTGCAACCAAATGTAACGGAGTAAAAGTATATTTTTTTCTTCATAAATATACTCAAAATATGAGTTAAAAGTATCCTGCAATAAAACTACTCAGTAAAGTACAATTATGTGGAAAAAGTTACTTAAGTAAATGTAACGGAGTAAATGGAACGCGTTACTACCCATCTCTGAAAATGACAGTTAGATTTTTCATAATTTAGAAATTGCCAGTGCCTCTGGTACATCATAACATGTTCATGGCTATTTACAACCTAAGATGCCTTTCATTTTGATGAAACAATGCATCTTCTCTCTCCACACACAGTCCTCCAACCAAATTCAAACCAGCACAGAAATTAAATGGCCTAATGGATGGATGGATGGATGGATGGATGTGTTTGGCTAAGGTCTTAGCAAATAATTATCTAATGTTACTTAACCATTCCACAGAAATCAAGCAAACATATGGACACTCCATTGAAATCTTCTCTCTCACCACCTGTTGGATGATTGAAAAGTCCAACATTCACCGGCACTTTATCTCTGATTTGGTCCGCCAACTCCTGAGAAAAACATCTGGGTTTCTTTGGCTTGCGAGATGTTCAAATCTCTTCACAGCCACGCATTTACTTTGGCGCTCCACATTTCCATGCTGAGCAGGTAGCCTGATGTCTGCCTGTGTGTGCTTAAAGCGGCTGGTTTCATATGCAGTGTCTGTGAGATCCAGAGTGGCTCAACAACACAGATCAGCAATTAACAATAAGCTTGGGGCTGTGGTGTTGATTCTCAGTGTGATCTGCAGTACCTGCACGTTTTACATTACAGGGGTCACCTAGATGAGTGTTAATATTAAATCTGTCCCTTTATGGTGCTTTAACATTAATAACGGGTGGTGCTCTGATACACATTTTCCAGATTTTACTGTTTCTTATTTCATAATTTAATGTGGTGAAATGTGAAGTTTGTACTGAAAACTAGATTTTACCTCTTCATTTTTCATGGTATGAGGAAGGCTGAAATAACAGATTCCCCCTGGTTTAAAAGCATCAACAAGGGCTGCAATAATTACAAATCACTGGATATGCCCTGGTATAATTAGTCCCATGTGACTAGTGCTTTTCCCTCTCCCTCTGCATATTTTATTATATATTTCACTTTTCTCATTAAGCTTTCCTTATCACATATTTTATCTCAGCTTGGAATATATGCTGTTGGTTCTTTGTTTTTGTACCTCTGTGCATCATGGCTTTTTCCTGCTCCCTTTTTAGTGGTACTTGAAAAAAAAATGGGCTCCAGGAATCACTTCATTAAAATAATAATCTATGACAATTTTATCTAAATAAATATGCATTGTGATTCTCTTTATCACTGACTGATGTAACACAACAGCGATTCAGATAGTTCATGAAAGATTTTAGATTTGCTGAGCTCAGCATCTTCTGCTGGATTAAGTCTTTTTCTGGAAAAAGCACCTCGAGCACAGCAGCAGTTATTTCATACATTTTTCTTAAAAAAACAGAAATGAGTAAGTGTCCGAAACACAAAGAAAAGGGCGCCCCCTACAGAAACTCCATTTCATTAACAGAAGATCCAAAGAGCAGACCACCCTGTTTGACTTAAAAGGTACAACATATTAAGCTTTTTGTTATTTTCCCTCATTTCAGTAATATGGTATTGTCATTCACGCCCATAGAAATGAATCAAGCAAGCCAAACCCCTTTAGGTCCTGTTCAGCCCTGAAACCTTTGTTTTTCATTAGACCGTTACTTCTGTAATGTGTTTACATCAACATGTTTAAAATTGGAACCAAGACCAAAATCACAAAGGCTCACCACTCAAAACTTTTTTATTATGTTGCTCAGACAGGCATAACACAAACACGTTTCAGCTATTAAGCCATCCTCAGCATAACCAGAACAAAGAATGAGTGGTGCTTTTAAAGTCCGCAGGTGAAAAACAACGTCAATCAGCCTTCAATCAGCCTTAGCATTAATAATTCAATTAAAGGAGACCATACTTAGAGCCTAATATATTCAGTTTTCATACATGTAACATTACTGCCAATCATTTCCCAAAGAATAAAACCATATTTCAGCTTTCCTGATATTTTGCAAAATCTCTTAATCTTTCAAAATCAAATATTCAAGCAATACACCCACCTTAACAAAATTAATGTTTCACCTGTTAATATTTACAGAGCCTTATGAAGTCATGGTCATTTAAATTTTTCAATAAATGCAGGTTTTCTTTTGGGACTATATTTCCCGGTGGAGACATACATTCACTCCATGCTTTTTATTGCGTTAAACACTAAAATTACGAAAGTATGAAAAAATCTGAATACACGTATTGTTCACAGTGATGGATTACCTATCCCAAGAATGTTTCAAGTATCAACAAGTTGATTTTAATAGTATACTAGAATGAACTGAAACCAATGGCAGTGTGGAAGGTAGGGGAAAAAAAAAAAAAATTAATTCACGGTTCCAGTAGTATGCTTTGGGAAATGATTGTCAGTAACCTTACCTGTATTAAAATTGAATATATTAGGCTCAAACATGCAAAATGGACGGTATGGTCCTTCAAATGAAATATCAACAATCTGATTGCAAAATAACCACAAAATGAATCAGTTATAGACAAACAGATAAATACAACATCATGCAATACATGAAAAACATGGAAAATATATATATCTTGGGTGTTAGCAGCTCAGGACGCACACAGCGGCCCAAATACACTAGAGCAGTTTAGTATCTAAGCAAATTTCACCCAGAAATGCTGCAGCAAGGGAGAATAGAAGAGGATTAATGTGTTTTTTCATATTAAAGCATCACAAAGATCTCAAGATAGATCCCTAAATTATAATAAGAACATGGAAATCTCTATCAATCTCTTCAAAGTCCTCTTTAAAGTAAGGTTTGAGTCCTGTTATAATCATATAAGAAACAAAAAGCCTGTCATCTAAAGTCAAACTATGTAATTATACTTGTAATCATGTGATTAGAAAATTATTGATTGAATTTATGACAACACAGCATTGAGTTGTAATCACCATATAAATAAAAACAGGATTTGACAGATTCTTAAATATTCTCCTTCCACTCTTCTATCTCTTTAGTTCCACGTCGGCTCCAAACTGCTGCTCCTGGTTAGCTTCTGTCGCTGAGTTAATGGGCCTTGTCCATCTCTTCACTTTTCCTTTAGCTGGCTCTGTAGACACTGTCTGCCCCCATCCTGGCTCCCCGTCCTCTCCCATCGTCCACTCCCCTCCCTAACCCAGTCACACATATCCCCAGGACACACTCGAGTGGGCCCTCTGGCTCTGTTCATTTCATGCCCTTCACCCTGCAGGCCACATATCTCTCTCTTTCATTCATTTTCCTCGTTTTACCATCCCTCCCTGTGTACACTATCTCAATCTGTTTGATACATGCTGTCCCAGTGATGTCAATTTCTGCCATCATTTCTTTGTTTGTACTCCTCCTCTTGCTTCTATTTTCATATGACTTCTTATCTCTATTTTCATTCTCCTAGTATTGCTTACTGTCTTTTTTTTTATTGCATCCTCCTTTCTTTCCTGCACAAAGCCCCCATCTATCCACTTTTCCTTTTACTTCCCAAATCCCCCAATGTGCTTTATGGCTGCAGTGAGCAATTCATTGCCGACACATTTCTCATGGCTGAGGTGTAGCACCACATTCAAATATAATATAGAATCTGTCATGCAGAAACATTATAGGACATAAATATTTATTCTCTACTCTTCATTGCTGCTGCCTCCATCTCCATCTATTCCTCCCCAAAACACCCCCTCCCCATCTCTCTCTCTTTCTTCTCCACTTCCTCTATTTCTCCATCATTTCTTTGACTGCGCTTGTTCCAGCCTGCGCTGGGTTTGGTCCAAGCCTGCGCTCAGCCACTGAGGAAGGGGTCCTTGTTTATCAAAGAAAAGCACTTCTGAAAAATTGATCCACCACATCAAAGACCTCACCTCGTAATGAAAAAAATCAATTTTTGTGGTGCAAGCCAGACCAAACAACCATAAAGCTGGACTTTTTTTTTTGTTTGTTTGTTTTTGCATTCCCTGAATAAGACAGTGCAATCATCACTTTACATAATTACTGTACGTATCTCTCTAATTATCTCTTCTATTTCATTGTGGCCTTGGAGGGGCAGCACGCCTTGTGGAAGATCACATTGAAAAGGAATTATTGTCACAAACAATAAGCGAGGATTGTTCTCTATGATTACATTTTGCCCATTTACTTCAGTTTTTCCCAAGGAAAAAAAAGTGAAAACACTTCACAGCTCAGATGAAAATGATGCTCAGTCTGGAGATAATTTGCTCATTAAGCCAAAAACCCGCAAACAAAGCAACCTGAACAATTATAACAAAGTCCCACAAGCAAAAGGCTTTGTGTAGCTAGTGTAATTAGAATGCTTGTATTTTATCTTTCCCTCTGTTTTGCCACAGTTGAAGTAATTGACTTTTTGTGATTTACTTCTTCTTTGATCACATCTATTGTAATAACAATTATACTTCAACAATCTCTCATTTATTCCCTCTCACTCTCTGTTTCTATTTTCACTGGAGTTGTCAGCCATTCTACATTAATTTCTCAACTTTAGATCGTCCAGTGCCCTTTTCTGGCCCTGACATTGGCCAGACAAACACTGATTGGCTGATTGAGACTGTGTGCAGCCATGAAAGGGCACCAGAGGCACCGCCAGGTAGGAATAAAAATCATTCACATAGAGTTAGTTCCCACAATGCCTGGAAGTCTGAATCAGCAGTAGGACGAGTGAGACAGAGTATCAATCACAGAACTAGTCTGTGTCAGCCTTTTACTCCTTTCCATGTAACAGTGCAGGATCAGTGCAGGTCATATAAATGAATTAGTGATGTGATTAAAGCTGAATGACAATGCAGCGTATGGACTTTTAGCTGATACGCCATCAGCATAGTGTTATGCTGCGTTCGTTGTACCATGGAACTGGGGAGCTGAAACTCAGAATTGCATCAAAGTGGAATACAACATGGACGCCTACATGAAAGTATTTGTTTTGTTTGCTTTGTAGCCAGTTGAAGGAGCATTTAATATTTATGAGCTATTTACATTTTCAAAACAGCAAATGCATTTCCAGTGTTACATGTTTAATCTGTCACCATGTCTGCAAGCTGACTGATTTAAAGAAAATACTTCTAAACCTTCCTATATAAATATAGCAATGGCTGTTTGCAGTGTGAGCAGCCATATTGAAATGATGTCAATACTGAACTCAGGGCTGAGGAACCTTGCCTGACTTTCCGAGTAGAATTTACGAGTTAAGGGGGGTTTTCTTTGACTTTTCCCAGTCGGAGATCGGAAATTTGGAATTCTGAGTTTAAGCCAAATGCATCACTAAGCTCACTTAGTGTGGTAAGAAGAAAAAAAGTAGAATGTATGAAAGGTGTACATGTGTTAATATGCTGGATTTGTTTGACTGCTAATGCTTTGATGGTGTTTGGAGGATATAAATGTTAAACCCCAAGCATGAGTAACGTGTGCTGCAGAATATCATTTTTCCTACTTAGTATATGCATAAACATCCATGTCAGCAGGATGTGCGAGCGTGAGAAGTGCAATGTTTTTATGATGTATCTCAATGTATGTGTGTGGGCGGGAGAGACTGCATTAAGATTAACAGGGCTTTGCCTCTGATGCATTCGTGTTTGCCTGGGTGTTTC
Organism: Lucifuga dentata; assembly: GCA_014773175.1. Lineage (NCBI taxonomy): Eukaryota > Metazoa > Chordata > Actinopteri > Ophidiiformes > Bythitidae > Lucifuga > Lucifuga dentata. The sequence goes on along the minus strand of VXCM01000004.1, from coordinate 264,998 downwards.
TCTTCTACCTGTCCTTGTTACATGGCTGCTGCCTGTAGCAGGCACCACCTACAAGCCTGCCGTAATTAAAGTGTTTGATCTCCTTTCGCTTCACACCAAGACACACGTTTCCAGACCAGCAAACACCACCATTGCCACAGTGATCAATGACTGAAGGAGAAGCAAGAGCTGCGAAGTGACAGTGTAGAGATTGAACAAGGGTGTATGGATGGTGAGAGCGGCAGCAAAGTCAAAGAATGAGTGAAGAGGGAGGGTGAGGGCTGATGAAATAAGTTGAGGAATGTACAGGTGTTATGTCGGGCTGCATATTTGGGGAAAAAACCCCCCATCAAAATCACATTACTGCTTGCTGCATTCTTCATGTCACAAGAGGTTGCATTTTTCCTAAAAGAGACCAGCGTTTCCTACACAGGAGGACAAATTCCTTTGCTTTACAGATTCCTGATCCTATACAAATCAAGGTTGTGTCATTGAAAATTACATTTCACTTAAAGCAATTACAAAACAGCAGCACACTTGAAAAATAAATCCTTTGGTGTGGAAACGGCTGTGTGCGCATGTATTGAAATGTTTTATTTGGGCTGCATTATTCAGCAACAAAATGCCATGATTTGCAGACCAAGCCTTAAGTCTGAGCTTAGCCAACACATTTTGAAGTAAAAAAGAGATATGTGGTTTTATGTTCCCCTTAAGAGGGGCAAAATTGATTTTTCTGAGCTATATTTACTCAGCCTCATCCACAAAGAGATGATCTAGTGACATTTATACAGTACACTCATGAGGCTCACATATGCACACAGACACACAGATACAGTATGTATACACAGACGCACACACAAGACATACACACAATTGTTGGTGTGCCTGGCGGAGTGGTGGAGTGAGAAAATCCCTGCTTAACCACCTCTGATTTGACTGGTAGAAAGTAAGTTTCCACCATCATCTGACTTTCTCACAGGCATTTTGGAGGAAGAAGATTGTGGCCTTAAAGGACCATACTGGCCATTTTGCATGTTTGAGCCTAATATATTCAGTTTTCATACATGTTACTTTACTGACAATCATTTCCCAAAGGACACTACTGGAACGGTGAATTAAAAAATATTTTTCCCACCGTCCAGACCACCATTGGTTTCAGTTCATTCTGGTACATTATTAAAATCAACTTGTTGATACTTGAAANGACCACCATTGGTTTCAGTTCATTCTGGTACATTATTAAAATCAACTTGTTGATACTTGAAACATTCGTGGGATAGGTAATCCATCACTGTGAACAAGACATGTATTCAGGTTGTTTTTTTTTTCAAAGTTACGTAATTTTAATGTTTAAGCACAATAAAAAGCGCAAAGTGATCTGAAAATGCTTCTTGTCAGTTCTTCACTACAGCACTTGAATGCATCACTTGGAAGTGTTTTTAGATTTCACATTTTTTATTGCACTTAAACGCTAAAATTACGTAACTTCGAAAAAATCTGAATACACATCTTGTTCGTGATGATGGATTACCTATCCCAAGAACGTTTCAAGTATCNAAATCTGAATACACATCTTGTTCGTGATGATGGATTACCTATCCCAAGAACGTTTCAAGTATCAACAGGTTGATTTTAATGGCATACCAGAATGAACTGAAACCAATGGCAGTCTGGAAGGTAGGAAAAACATTTTTTAATTCATCGTTCCAGTAGTATGCCGTGACAAATGACTGTCAGTAACGTAACATGTATGAACATTGAATATATTAGGCTCAAACATACTAAATGGCCAATATGGTCCTTTAAGATGTAATGTAACCCTAAAACTAACCATAACATAGCCCAAGTTTATAGCTTCAAAGCTAACCATTACCACCAAAACCTAAGGCACAAATTCTATTGCTAAAATGACTCTTATTGGCAAAAACAACCACCAAATGTTTAAAGCTCAAATTGGCTGCCACAAGGAAAGAAGCACTTACGCATGCACATATACACACATATAAATGTGCACAAACATGCACTCATGCATGTGCACATTTTTACCAGTTGCCCGTCAAGGTTGCCAAGACTTCTTGTACAACAGCAGAGATGAGCACACAGAGGAATTTGGGCTCGGTTTCCCTTCATGTGGCTGCAAAAAACTAAAGTGAGGCCAACATAGTTACTACAGGTGAGCTAAGAGAGCTGGATGTTGACAGGATCATCTCCGCCTGGAGATGGCATTTGATGAATTTCTTTTTTTGATCTTTTTTTTCTTGGCACACAAAAACATACACACACACACACACACATGCACACACATATATAAAAATACATAAATATGCCTCACAGGACACACAGAAGGCATATACAGACTTGCTCAGGCCCAAATCATATACCTTGTTTGTGGACTCCCTAATATCTGTCTTCTCTCTCTCTCTCTCTCTCTCTCTCTCTCTCTCTCTCTCTGTCCTTCAGACAAGCAGCCCTCCCAGGCCAGCATTCCTCCTCTTCACACCTCTGTGGCTGGCTGACCTTGGACCAGCGAGGAAGGAGCGGAGGCAGACAGGATGGGANACACCTCTGTGGCTGGCTGACCTTGGACCAGCGAGGAAGGAGCGGAGGCAGACAGGATGGGAAAAAGAGGCACTATTCATCTTATGTCGGCATGCCAGCCTGACCAAACAAGCTTGGGGAAACAATCCCTAGCAAGGGAGAGCTGCAAGCATCACTACCATGAGTGGCACGATCCGTCAAATTACCTGAGCTCTGTGGACCGTGGCCCAGCCAGTACCAAGAGGCCGGCTGTGGGCTTATGACTGTACACACACACACACACACACACACACACACACACACACACACAGAAACACATTATCCTACCCCATAGCAATCTTTTCCATGACATTTATTCCTGGCGATGTGTTGTTCCTCTGTTGGTAATGCCTTTACACACCGACCTTCTCTCTCACACACGTGTACTCGGCCTATAGTCTTCGCCCTCGTACTCTCATACTGCACATCACAATCCTGGTGAAATTAATATTCATTTTACTAAAATGAATATTAATTTCTGGAAATTGGCACTCATAAAGTTCCATATCAAACACACAGTTCAGGATATTTCACAGTCATGTCAGATACTTTCATTGAACTTAAAGGATGATACCTGTGGTTTTGCATGTGTTTGAGCCCAATAAATGCCAGCCACAAACATGTTACGTTACTGCCAACCATGTTTTCTCTGCTAACACTTGTGCGCGATTGTGAAAGCATGGTCATTTTAATTTCTTGGTAAAACCACTCTTTTCTTTTGGGACTATATTCCCTGGCAAAGATATAATTTTTTCCATGCAGCTCCATTTGACTGGTTAAATTAAGTAACTTCAACAAAAAATGTATCAATACCATGTTTTCTGTGATGGATTACGTATCTCAGTTTTAAGTCGCTATAAGTTGATTTTTAAAGGGTACTGGAATGAACTGAAAGAATGAAGTCTGGAAGGTAGAAAAACAACCTTAATATTTATCACTCCTGTAGTATGTTCTGGAAAATGGCTGGCAGCATTGTAATGTAATGTCTGTAGGTAGTATTTATTAGGCTCAAACATCCAAAATCACTGGTATGATCCTTTAATACAGTTGATTTAAAATCAAAGTCTGCACACAATTCCACTCTCGCTCATCTACAGGAGAAACTTTGTGCTCAGTCAGCTCAGTCTGTATTGAGTTTAATGGAAGTTGCTTAGATTTCATTAAACACCTGACATCTGAGACGTTTACCTGCCCTCTGGTGGTTTATTTTTTACAAAATCCAATAACGAACTTGAGCATTATGCCAGAAATGGACGTTTCACTCTGGCAGCAAACCGGGATCATGTATTATGATGGTTCTACATCAGGGCTTACGTAGTCTTTACTTATAGTCTTTTCTTTCCACTCACACTACTCATAAAATAAACTTTATATCTCATATTGTCTCAGTTTTATACTTTTTTTTTTTGAGCAGAAGTTTGCTCTCTTCTCTCCATACTGCCTCATTTTCTTTCCAGAGAGCAGCTAAACCCCATTTTTATTTGTCACTCTGCATTTTCTCCACTTCATGAGGCTTGTATATCCCAATCAGTGCTATCGTAGCCATCTTCTTCCTTCTTTCCTTTCCTTTCCTTCCTCCATCTCTTTTTTCTTCCTGCCTCTGCCTTTTTCCTTTCTCTGTGTCACACACTTTAAAAATGAAACCTCTAAGAGCCGCTACTGTGTTGTTTTTCTTCTTACATGGTAATCAGTTTGCAAATCAGTGCAGTGTCAGAGAGAGTGTTGCCAAGTTGTTTGGATCACTCCGCCTTAATCTGCGAGACGGCGGAGTTGTTGCAGACTGTGGAGCACGCCAGTTTGGAGTGGATTTATGTTTTAAGGGAGGCTCAGAAGGCGGAGAAGAAAGAGATATTACATTTCAGAAATGAAGTGCTTTACAAAAATATACTAAGCACAAAGGATGCAACAGAATAAAGAGGCTCAGTCCTCATACTGTTCTTTATGATTCAGTGATGAATTATATTTCAGAAAGAGCTAATTTCATTCTATGCCTTTGCTGCTAAATGAATGATGCTTCATGAGGAATTGATTATATTCTCAGTATTCTAATAAAGCATAAATAATGTATGGCATTATTCGGTGTTAAAGGTTACTAATGCGTATTTTATGATTGTGTTCTAGTATCAACCAGACGTAAATCTTCACTGGTAAACTGTCCGCAGCATTGTTTATCTTTCTCCTGCCATGATACACTACAAGACCTAAAAAACAGAAAAACAGCTAAAGGTCATATTGGTTTACAAGCCAAGCAGTCAATAGTTTATTAGCTCTTGCAGAATAATGGAGAGTGTAAAACAGGAAGAGCAGGAAGTGGGTTCTACACAAGTTCCTCTCAGGGATCTTGTCTTACCACAAACTGTTCCAGGAAAGCTGAGAAAATGAAAAAGGCAAATTTCCTCCTAGAATTTGGTCAGCATTCCAGTTTTGGTCTTGACAGCTTCAGTAAAGCCTGTGATTGGCTGAAAGAGGAGCCGTCCAGGATGTGATATGAGCTATATTAGATGGGAACTTGGAGGATAGGTGTGATGGCAGAGGATTAACAAGGTAGACCAACTAGAGCCAGGATTGGCAGCGTTCCTCTGACTAAGGGAACAGCTGGGTATATGTCTGCTCCCCTTCCCAAAACTCTGTTCCCCTCCATTTAGCTCGTCATGCAGCAGTAAGCACAGGCCGGGTGTTTTCAGAGGGGAAGTCACATTTGAGGACCGAGGGGAACCCCCAGCTGTGCCGCACGATAGCCTTTTGGCTTGTGGAATGTAATTGGCTCGGAAAAGATCGGATATGGGTGGGGGGTTGGTTGCAACAGATGACAGACACATGCTGCACCACCCAGCAGAGCCAGGAGCAGGGATGGATGGATGGATGAAGTGTGGGGAATGAGGCCCACGTTTGCTGATTTATGCTCTGGAGTGCCAGCAGAGAGCCAAGTCAGCAGGACAGGGGGATGCTGTGTGTGTGTGTGTCTCATAAATAACTCCTCTTCGAGTGCCTTTACCTGATTTCCATCTACAAGAGAGGAGGGGAACCCTATCTGGGCCTTCTGTGATCGGTTTTTAAAGACAACCTTCCTCTCAAGACCGAGAATGACTTGGCAGCTATTCTAACAGTGTTATTGATCAGTTAAATGATCTCAAAAGTGTAAAGTCATTACTAACACTGAACACAAGACTTATAAACACCTACAAAGCTTGGATTACACTGCAACAGTTGTTCAAGGAACAAACAAAATCGCCCTCCTCGAATCCCTCTGAGGCAACATGTGAATACAAATCTTGTGAGGTACTGTGCTGTTGTCATAATGTGTCGCTTTCAAGAGCTACTTAGCCAGACCCTCTAAGCTTTTTCTTACTGAATCAGTTTAGAATTACATAAGAGGAAGTAAGAATTTGGGACGCAAATGTATATGAAAGCTAAATGGAGCAAAGGAAACCAGACAGGGGCTTCCTTAATTAGGGATGATTCTACTAGAGCAATAGCTTAAAATGAAGTTCCCTCATCTCCCATAATGCTTTGGTCTGGAGCATCCAGGGACAAGATGCAACTTAAGAAGATATTCAGCTGGTCGCAAGAGTGATTCTTTTTTGTTGTTTATTGATGTATTTTGAAATAACAGAGTTTCGTTTATTCTATTGTAGCTTTTATTCAGAGAAACTCCCCAGCAGTTTCGTTTTACATTCCTTAATACCATCCAGCATTCTGTGACTATTTTAAATCAAACAAAAATGAAAACACTAAAGGAAAACAGCATAAGTCATTTTATGTAACAGGGATTTGGGCTGAAGAAGAAGAGGGTGGAGTGCATCAAGAAAGGAGCTTGTCAACAAAAGGGAGGGGAGAGGGAGGTGGGATGTTGGATCAATGGATGGCGCAACCCCAGAGCTCATTTTTAAGTCTGGCTGGAAGCTATTTGTGCATGACCTGTGGCATTGGAGACAGGGGAGCGACACACACACATACACACACAAACATTTGGTTACAGATGTGATGGTGTCAGCAGGAAACATACTCCCCTGGGAATCAAAATGGCGACCTAATACCCGTCCCCACTGTAACATGACACACGACCTTACAAATCACCAGCCTCACAGCGCTCAACTCGCCAGGCGTCTGTGTAGCATCATACAACCAGGCAACTAATCGGAATCATCCATTATGTGAGCGTAGGCTTATTTCAGGCCACCGGCTACACTCGTGATGGATGTGAATGAAGTTTGCGAGGGAGGGAATGAGCAAGAGAGAGAGAGAGAGAGAGAGAGAGAGAGAGAGAATATATGAAGTCATTTATGGCATTATACTATTACATGAGAATGCACTGGTGCACGAGCTGAGTGCAATGTATTCCATGTATTAGTTTGTTAGATAATCCTGGGCTAATTTGACAGCTTAACTCTAGACACGCTCTACAACACGATTCTTTGTTACAGATATGATTCCATACAAGTCCATACAACTGAGTATTAACATGCACCAGTTGACAAAGTGTATCTTTGGGGTTTGGCATATAAAAGAACCTCATTATCTCTTTTATCTTGCACAATGAAATGGAATCGGTTACATTTACACGGCGACACTAAACAGCATCCGCTTCCCCTTTAGTGTCTCGGTGCACATTCATCGGTAAGCAGCGGAACGTGCGTATGTGTTTTAATGCCAGAATGACAAATCCATGCTGTATGATTTTGTAGCACCGTTACATTGACTACAGGCACACTGGGGAGGCTATATGGCTGCACAGTGAAGTGTGAGCCACTAAAACAATGACAAGCCCTATCTATCCACCCCAGGGTGGCTTCTCCAAAGTCTGGCGTATTAAACTGAGCCCTGAGATAAAACGGCTTTGTGCACAGTTCAGCCATGGGGGGGAGATGCGCCCACTCTCCTCATGTATTCCACTCATGCTGCATATTGTTTGATATAATCAGCATGGACCTGAGGGTACTGCGCAGCGCTGAAACATATAGCTCTCCCTGAGGTAATATAAATCTGAATAACACTGACATGATTTATGCTGATTCTGCACATGGTTATGTACAATACTGCATGTGAGGGGGATGCAATTTTCCACCGATTTTGATAAGTATTGATATATTTATGGGTTGTTTATTTATGTGTGTATGTACAATATGCACATGCTAATGTAATGTGTGTGTACATGTGTTTGCAGCGTGTATGCGGTCATAAACCACATACAGAGACCACAGAGAAAATAATACCTAGAAGTGATTTTGGTGTGCTCAGGCACACTGAGTCAGAAGCTGGCTCAATTGCTACGCTTCACCTCAGATGCATTACTCCACCCACACAAGCTGCCTCATACCCACTGCAGGCTGGAAGTGGGTGCACACAACAACTTTGGAATGAGTTTGTACACTGTATACATTTCCGCTGTTTGGCTGGCACTCAAAAAGCCTTGGAAAAAGTTCCACATGTCTGAACCAAGATAGGACTTTACATACCAATGGGACCGTCAGAGTGTTGCAGGTTTCCAAAACACTGGACTTAAACCTCTCCAGACGACCCCGTCAGTTTGGCACGCGGACATTGTAAAAATGAAGCCGAGCCAGAGCGATTCTAATGGGCTGGAAGGCTGCATGTTATAGCATGGGACTGGAGGACTTGATAGGTAATGTAAATCATGGAATACAGTATGCTCAGTGGAGAGGAGGGAGGGGTGGAGCGGCGTGATACCATCAAGAACCAAATCCCCCAAATACAGCTTTGAATAAGAATGAAATAGATAAAGGCTAGAGGAGCCGTCGTAGGAACTGTAATATTAGCCGAACAGGGAATTTTCAACATTGTTTTCTGAAATGCCTCAACATGTTTTCAGTGCCTCCAGCTAATTCAATATTTTCGACTGAACAAGAGCTTAGGTTTGGTTTCAACATTGATAGGGACTTTTTTTTTTTTTTTTTTTNTTTTTTTTTTTTTTTTTTGGATGACCAACATGCACTGTTGTGTTGCACTTGCTGTGTCTTATGCTTTTCTGTCATACACACATACAAAGAATTTGATTGTGTAAAATATTTTCTTTGTTCATTTATATATTTATTCATTATTTATGCATTAATTTTGATGTAAACAAGCCTTGTATGGCTTTTTTCTCATTCCTGCTATCAGACCCTTTAATGGCTCAGATGCCGGCATCCACAATCTATTTTTATGTAAGACTATGTGATCAATAATTGAAATTATTCAAAACCAGTAGCCATTTAAAAACTTTAAAAACATTTTTTGAACATTTTGTTTCATCACTAAAAATTTGCTAGCATGACAACAAGACAAACAACAAAAACTTGGATACATGCCAATAATGCTTCCACAGACTGCTCACTGGTGCATTAAACCATAACATTCAGCTGACCAAAACATGCTAAAATATGAATAAATCTGTATTCTTAATGACATTGTAAAGATAAAAGTGTCCTAAAAATGATTCCATGATAAGTTTTTGTCTCCATTATTCTATTTCCATTCCATTTTAGAATGTATATTAAAAGCAGCCAGTCAGAATGCTCGGTGATAACTTTTTACCAGCTTTGATTTGATTGACAAGAATTTTATCCACTAGGAAATGCTTAATGTTAAACTGACCGATCACATGCCTCGGTGGGTCATTTACTGTGACTATAACACCTCACCTGAGCCATGCATCTCCACCTGCAGTGTAAACTGCTGCTACCAGGATTTTCCTGATAAAATGAATTTAAATCTCAAATCAGTTCAGTTCTATTTGAATACATATGTGAATACAGTAAATATTTGAACAATCAAGCTCTTTGTGTGTATGAGATAGAAAAACAAGAGATAACAACTGTATACGCACAACTGTGAATATTGTGTCCCGACCAACATTAAAACCAAACACTCTCTGAATTCTGTGATGTTTGATCGTTTAAACTATAATTATTTACCACTTCATATGCGCTACTGTAAATCACTCTCACAGTTGCATCTCGGACAGCAGACACACATGCAGCCTGACTGCGGATTGCCAGATCAGCAGATATATCACAGAACGTGCTGTCTCATCTTTATAAGTATTTGTCATAGAGAGGGGAGGGGTTATTAACAGGAATTCTGCATCTCCTGTGTCTTTGTAATCCCAGCATGAATCATATTACTGAGATATTGGCACACAGTTATACTTTCACTTCTCTCCTTGAAAGCATTCCTAACGCAGGGTTGTAAGCATGGACAGTGATGGAAGTAGTTATATGAAGAAAGAAAAAGAGATGGAGAGAGAAATTAAAATCCGACCCTCTTTCACACCTCAGCACACCTGACTAATTGCTGCACGAGGCAGGCGCAACTTCGCTTTGGAAAGTTGCATTTGTTCAATCAAAAAGGGGTTTGAGGCACTAGCAGACGATCCAACAGGGATGTCGTTTGAAGCATACAGAGGTCTTTATTCTCACACATTTTATCCACCAATTTAAGAATCTGGGATGTGGTGACAGGAACAGGAAACTAGACCAGAATTTAAGGAATATTTACCCAGAAGAGAAAATAAAGGAAAACATCTCTACATTTCTACCCAAATTGATTGTTCTAAATGTCCATTGATTTTGTTTTCCATCATCTAGGTATAATTTGACCTATTGTACTGTAGTTGTGTAAACTTATTTTTTATTATCACTATTATTATTATTATTTTTAATCCTAGTTCTTTGATATTATAAGATATACAGACGGACAATCTAAGTATGGAAGTGCTGCTTTTCTCAAACACACATCTCAGGTGTGCTCACTACCACTTTTTAGTTTTTCCCTTTCAGTTTAGATAATGTGGTTAAACTGGTCTTAATTAAATTGGTGAGTGAAAATTGATTATTACCAGCAGGAAATTGTGAAAACTCATACACAGGTTGTAAAAACAACCAGAATCTTCCTTTAAGTTAGGTCCTGCGTGACTTAAAAATCTCCAGAGACAGTAAAAAGAAAATGACAACTATATGAAAATGCCACAAATCATTAGTCTTACTTTAAGTAACAATTCCACTGAGCTCATCAATCCGCCTAGCTGACTGAACTTATTTATGTGACCATCCAAACACACAAACTTTGCAGATATCAGGCAGGATTATGTAATCATTGTGGTAGAATATGTTCAGAACTGCTAAATAAATTGAAATAAACAATAGTAATAATAAAATAAACATGTAGGGCAGTATGAAGGGGCATCAGTATTCTGCTCTCGTCCACCAGAGATGATGGGTGGGAGGGGAGAGGAGCTCCTATCACTCCCCTCCGCTAATTAAAACTAACGACTCCAGGTGCTTCACGGCATCGGGCAGAGGAACGGTCGGGCGGCATGTTTGTGTTGATGGTTCGCCTTCATTACCACCTCCATCCATTTTCCTTAGGAGCCCACCACAGTATCGACTCGGATCCCAACACACATTGTGCAATGCAAGAGAAAGGGGTGATCTAAATGCAAATTGTACAGCGTGATGCATTACACAAGGTGTGAGGAGAAGCGATATGGGCAGCAGTAGGAAGAAGATCCTTTCTTTTAGGTAAAGGTGGTGGAATCTCAATGATGGCCGCTGGTCGATAGCGATATCAGGTTTCTAAATGTTCTCTAAAGCTCAGGAATGAGGCAGGATGTTTCTCTGTAGCTGGGTAGTCGATTAACATGTTCTTTCCCTGGCCTTTGAGCAAGCCTGTGATCAATGGGGGGGGANAGAGAGAGAGAGAGAGAGAGAGAGAGAGAGAGAGAGGCCATGTCTATTCCCATGCCTGTCTTGTTAAATCACACCAGTTTTTTGAGCACCCTGAGGTCATCACAACAGTCTTCTAACACACACACACACACACACACACACACACACACACACACACACATTGTTGAGTTCTGCTTTACCCAAAGGCTGAGAACTGTACTGCAAAGATCCATAATTATGACAAATAGTTACCTTCTTGATATGCCAGGCAATATCACAAGAGTAAAATATAGCTGGATTTAATCCTGGGGAATGAATGTGAGTAAAAGCTGGTTTGAAGAAAAACATGGTGTTTTTGTTAACACTGAATCCTCATTGAAAGAGGCATCACATCCAACTAAAAATAAAAAAAAAAATAGATTTAAAAGAAGGTTAAAGAACATGTTTCTAGACACTAACTGTATTACATTACTGATTTTTATCGTTTCCATTTTGTGTGTGTGTGTGTGTGTGTTGTACAGATTCCGCTATCAGCTTTTCCAACTTCAAAGCCTTTCCACTGTGTTAACGATGCTGTAGTCACAGTGGCCACTGGCCAGCGATCAGTGCAAACAAGCAGCTTTCTTGATAATGATTATCACTTTTTAAAACCTAAAAATCTTCTTCCATCTGAGGTTACTTCAAAGACGTTCGCATTTGCAGTTTAGTGGGGTGTTTCTAAACCACATAAACTACAAGTTCTAAAAATGTAACAGAAGGGCTTAGATTGATTACAGAAGCACTCGCCAGTATATCAGATGTTGTTTCTGTCTGGAAACGCCTGCTCCGTCTGCCTCTTCACCCTTTTCAGTCTCTCACTTTCATGCTGCATCCCAATTCAGGAGCTGCTTCCTTCTGAGGATGCAGCCCACAAAAGTTGACAGTCCAGCCTCATTAATGGTGTGTTTTGGGTATTGTCAACTTCTCAAATCAATGAGCTCCAAATTTATCTCCAGCATGGAACAAGGACATTATTTTTATCCCACAGTGGCATTTCCATCAGCTAAATTAGGTCAAGATGCAGTATATTTACCAGTAATCGATGACTACCTGAACATGAATCCTCTGGAAATACGTTGCTAAGTTATGTTCAGTCATCCATCATACTAAAATGAAACATCACGGTTCATCCTATACACCGATAAACCTTGAAATGTTTGAATTTATGACTTAAGGAGGAGTACCTGAATGCACCGTCACGTTTTCTCTCTGTGGGCTCTTCTTTCAAGAGGAGGCTCAGATTCAGCCAAACCTTTAGGGAAAGTCCAGCCCCTGAACTGGACACCTGTTGTAATATTCCAGGTCCAGTCATGCCGCACCTTTCCACTAGATGTCCTCAGTGAGTTTCCCTCTTTTGTTGACTGGCCTTGTGGTCATTTGTGGCCTGCACAGCTGCACCTCATTTGTTAAGTAGCTTTCAGGTCTACACAGTACAGTTTATAGTTGAGCCTTTCATGTCTGTATTTGTCTGATTCCCCAGATTCTTTTTCTTTATTATATCTGCTTCTTTGTTGCTAGCTGTGCTGAGACTCTGTTTGCTTGAAGATTTTAATCCTAAAATATTGCATTATAAATCTTTGGCTGGAGCTCATCTTAGCTTTTAGATGCTTTTGGGGTCTTGATCTCTGACAGAGAACTGCCTTTTAACCCCATTTACTGAGTCTTCTTCTGTGTCCCAAATCCCATTCTACATACAAATTCATACATACGAAAACAACATTTTTACTTTTCTTTGTTAAGTTTCAATCTTGAAACTGGCTGTCTTTCCAAAATTACTGATTGATTTAACATCCGTTGATGCACATCTAGTATTTTTTCTGGAAGTAAGATGGTAACATGCTAATTTAATGTGTAATAACTGTTAATTTGAACATTTGTACATAGTAATGCTACAAGTATGTAGTAAGACACTGGGAACAAGTTGCATCTAAAGTTGCATCCTGATTCTTTTTTACCTGCTGCCTGAAACTATTAAATGTCCTCAGAAAGGACTATTCACTTCTGAAAAATGCAACACGCATTATCACACTCAATGAGGTAACTTCAATTTGAATGAAATCCAATAAACAAACTCACCTGGAGTGGAACTGCTAAGCCATCAAGGATGAGACAACACAGGGATGATTGTGCCTGTTATGCCAATGGCATTCATTCTTGTTGTGTCATTAAAAATTCTTATTGAAGTCGGATTTGCCCTCAACGATGTTGATTTTCCTTTTGATGACTCTTTTCTCCTCTGCAGCGTTTGGTTGTCAGGGCCATATGGCTCACTGCTTTAATCAGCAGTTCAGCGCTCTTTATTGGGTGAATTTAGGCATGGACTGAGCTCTGTCAGGATTATTTCAATAATAACAGAGATGTTCTTTTCTTCGAGTAACTTTCTTCAGGGTTAGTCGTCGTTATTTTAGAGGAGAGGTTACAATTAACTAGCACCTGATTTGAGTAACTGTGGAACAAACATGTTTTAGCTTTTCAATCAAAGTTTTTCTCAGGGCTTTTTTAATCAGTGCTGAAATGAAAAGCCTTTTTTGGAATTATCCAACTTCCTTTATTACCTGTTTTTTAATTAGAAACAGGAAACTTGGTTGGCCATAAAACAGGGATTATTTCTTCTGCGCTGACCATTCATTTAACATGAGAAAGTTTCATAAACATCCGTTTTGCTAAACTTTATAACCAAGTGGCAAAACTGACTACTGATGAATGGAAACTTTTGCAAATTGTTCTCGTGCAGAATCCCGTGTCACAGTGGAAGTGATGTGTTTTACATGACAGCTGTGAGCATTTATTACACAAGAGGACCCTGCACTTTACCACTGTGAATCAAACTGCTCCTAATGATGTGCTGATAGATAGATGAAGATACAAATAATGACAGCAAAATCTAAAAAAACAACAACAAAGACAATTGCACTTGATATTTAAATAAACTCTAATAAATGTTAAAGGACATCCGGTGGATTCTTGCCTTTGAGTGTATATGCTGTGTTGCTAGTACACAAACAAAATATGGCAATTTATGTAATGATCACTGATTGTCAGGCATACTTGTTAAAACTGACTGACACAAAATTTTCTCTTTCTATGTGTTTGTGTATCTGTGTGTATCTCTCTGTGTGTGTATGCACGCGTGTGTGTGTGTTGGCGTGTAGTTTTCTTACTAAGCAACCCCCTGCCTACCTAATCTGGATCTGGCAGGTTTCTTTCTCAAAACGACAAGCTGGTCACAGTTTATCGCAAATTAAGCTTGTTTATTCAGGCGACATCTTGGATGCTGTGTTGCATTGCTGTGGTGTTCCAGAAGTCATTTGGCAAGTGTGATTTAGATTTTTTTTTTTTAATAATTTTCAAGATTTCAAAATAAGAAAAATGAAATGATTAAACTATGTTACCACACCAGTTTTCATGCTATTGTGTGTAGAGTCGTACAGTGAGTCCATTTTAAACTTGCACCTCGTTCAGTCTTCATACAATGAATGGAGTTTATTATTCATCATTAATGGAGGCATTGTACAGATTTACATGTTCTTATTTTCATTTAGATGTGTATTTTGAAACATTTGCAATACTTTATTGTGGAAAATAAACACACTAATCAGCTTCTACTCTTCCTTCCTGCAGCACCACTGTGCCCACTGAGTGCAAGCAGGCCTTTCCATGTACTGTGTCTTTAAAAAGCAACTTAGCTTGACCATAAGTTCAAAAAATGTTTTTATATATTGGAAAAAAAAGCTTTATGAAATAAAAAAAAAGCTGTCTTCCAAACTAAATTTTGTTAATAGTTAGAAGTTAAGTTATGATTGTTACATGTAGTTTCATATTTACTCCATCACAGCTGGAATTGTACCAGATTGGCATCTCTCACTATTTCCACTGAAATACATCCAGTGAGGTCAGTTTACTACATTTGAACAGAAAGCCTTCACTCTGCAGGGTCCTGCTCAGCCAAAACGAAAAAAACTGTTTACCCCAGCCAAGAACATTACCTTTTCAGTCTCCTATTTATGTTTGTTTGTTGTTGTTTTTTTTTTTTTTTTTTTNTTTTTTTTTTTTTTTTTTGTCTATTTCTTGATTAGAGGGATGCCTCAATGTCCACTTAACAGATTTTAGTGAAATTTGATTAAAATTTTGGCTTGTTCATCACTGGAATGAGCTACCTACATGTGAGTGGACATATTAATGCATCAGTGATTTTAACCCTCTGTAGGATCATTCATCACAAAGAGATTTACTTTACTTTTTATACTTAAAGGACCATACCGGTGTTTTTGTTTGTTTGTTTGCATTTTTGCATTTTTGAGCCAAATAAATACAACTACAGCCAACCATTTTCCAAAAAAAAAAAAACTGGAGCAGCACATTTTTCAGTTGTTATTTCCTACCTTCCAGACTGCCATTTGTTTCAGTCCATTCCAGTATGCCATTAAAATCAGTGTGTAGAGACTTGATATGTGCTTGGGATAAGTAATCCATCACAGCAAACCACACACTGTTATTATTTTTTTGCCAAAGCTACCTAATTTAACTGATTCAACATGGAGCTAAACGGAAGACAATGTATGTCTGCCAGGGAATATAGTTCCAGGAGAAATCTGCTTTTACCGAGAAGTTAAAATGACCATGTCTTCTACATGCAAACATGTTTTAGCAGGCAAAATATTGACATTTAAGGTGGGTGCATCACCTGAGCATTTTATTTGAAAGATTAAGGGATTTGGCAAAAGAACACGAAAACTAAAATGCAGTTTTATATTTTGGAAAAGGGTTGGCAGTAATGTAATGTGTATGGCAATAATGTATATATACATTTATAGTATTTATTGGGTAGTCAGTATAATCAATAAAGCACCTACCAATCTTTACTTTTATTTAAGTAGAAGTTTTACATTGTGGTATTGTAACTTTTCAACCACCACTGATTTGATGAGTTTATTCAAATGTTAAATGATTCGTGGTAATATTTCCTGTTACAATGAAAACAGTTTACTTTTTATTACAAGAAAGTTTTCCTTTTATAGCAAGATTGGCTCCATAATTCCATACTGCCTCATTATAACTAGTTTTTCTCTCGTTTTATGGTTGGTTTGTTTTTTGTTTTTTTTTTGGTTTTTTTTTAGAATGAGATACTTTGTCTTCATAACAAGATACTTATTCCAAACATTAAAATTCCCAAATGAAGGCAGTTGTAGGTACAATGGAGATAGTTTTGCGAAATATTTTGCTTTGTGATTATATGAATAAATGACTGAATGCAGCTCTGTGAACAGCCACATGCAGTCATTCTCACAGAACATCAACAGTGAAAGTTTGTACTCTCCAGACATGACAGCGGATACACCAAGATATCATCATAAATTATAGTCTTGGCCTACAGCGGTAATTTAAAAAGCAATAACAGCAATACAACCCATTCAATAACAAACAGGATCCTGGCTTACTCACTGATCATCACATCTCAAAAGGGAAGTTTGCATGAGAATTTTTCATGTGGGCAACCTTCACGATAACCTTACTGAATCTGACAGTGTATGAATGTAATAACTTCAAATTGATAATACAGAGAGTGATTTCAATCTGTGCTGTCCTGTGGTGTTTTGTGAAAAGTACCACGAGATCACCTGAAACACAATCTTACTTCTTTTTCTCTGGCTTTTAAACTGATTCTCTCTGGCTCGGCGGCAGATATCACGCTCACTGAGGCGGAATAGTGAAGGCTGCGTCTTGAGTTAAGTGATTTTTCTTACCAATAGTCGGTGCAGTAACGGCAAACCATGCAGAGACACACAATGCTGAGTATCAGCTCCATATTAATAATCCTGCACTAACCTGTTTCACCCAGCCCTGCCCTCAAAATAAGTCCTGCCATTTCACTGATATAAGAGGCCATTTAAAATAATAATCCACCTGAACTGATCACCAATATTCATATTTATGCAGGTATTATGAGGCTGTGTATTTTTCTGCAGTACAGCACCAGCTTGTGAGGTCACTCTGCTCCTGCTGCAAAATAACGTCTGCTGCCTACCCAGCACTTCTTCTAATTTAGCCCAAACAAACTGCTGCTCCTGACAGAATCATTAAGTGAATCATTTCCTGTGCACCACGGGATTTTGTAGAGCAGTGTTAACAGCAAAAGTTAATGCTTAAAAGAACTGGCTGTGGATTTCTTCTTTATTGAGTTGAGGTACTTGTCAATGTCAGTCATACAGAGCAGAAAAATTGCATTTTATTTCTGAAAATCTATTATGACCCATGTCACATGTACAAACTAGAGGGCACACATAGGGCATTTTTACCCAGCGTGGAATGGGTTCTGTTCTGGATGGCAAACCTAATTTGAATTGGTTTGGAACCAAAACAGTTGGTTTCCTTTCACAACTACAAAATTAGCAGGATCTGAAGTGGGGAAATGTGAAGACATCTACCTCAGCGAAATGGAAAAACAATGCAGTGTGTAAAGTGGTCTGCGTAATACCCATTGTTGGCTCATGTAACTTTGTTGGATTGAAGTAAAGATGATAAGATAAAAACTTGCAGGTAAACAGTTTCGGTCCACCATCTTACCTGTTTTCACTGATCAGCTTCTGCTGTTCACTGTTACTTATTGGTGATGTAATGGTCTGAGTACAAATTGATGGAAATTCAGGCTGGTTCGCTAGATGGCGTCTTGCTTCCACAGATACCGAATGGAATGGAAAAGCAACTTCAGAGAGCTCCGATTTCTCTTTTTTATACCAATGTGAAGTCAAACCTTTGCTGTCATTACCTTAAATAAAACATGTATGAAAAAGATATATCATGCAAATTCATTGTACATCAGTAATGTGGACATCATTTTATTCTGGATCTGATGACAATATGTACTGCAGACATAATTTAACTACACATGGGTGGTAGCTGATAAATGTGACCTCTGTCCAAACCAATGTTTTAATCCATCAGATTGAGATCAATATAAACATCTGGGCTAAATCCCACCTGTTTATAGTCCATCATAGGATACAAATGCATGCGTTTTTTTTTTTTTTATTGAGATTGGTGTGTTGGTTTTTGAGAAATAGGCAAAAAAAAATGTTGACAAATGCTCTGTGTTGTAATGTTAAAGGAAAGAAAAAATAAAATTCCTGTTTCCACATCCCAATCCAAGATCTACCTCAGCCAAACAAACACAGCTGAAAATATAGTTTAACCTCTTTGATGGAAGTAACAAGCATATTTACTGCATGTTGTGATGATATTGACACATTATTTCATTCACCAAATAAGAATCGTTCAAGGATCATTGCCTTTCAGTGTTTTCTGATTAATCAGACAAAACATTACACAGTTGATTCCAACACTTAGTATTTATTTAGCACCAAGTATTGACTTGATACACCTTTATAAATTCAGATAAAGAAAAAGTCATGTCTGGATTATTTTTAGAAACTAATTTACATATCACTGAGCTTATAAAAAGACTTAAAGAGTGAAAGTGTTACAAACGTACAAAATAAATACAAAAATAGCCCTTATTTGTTGTATTGTCTGAATCATACAAAAGACACAAAATAATTAAAGGACATAACATGCGGCAAAAACGCGATAGAGTTGAGAAAATGCCATTTGTTTGGGTTTAGACAAAAAGTGTAATAAATTAAAATTAAGTGGTTGTTGAGGGAATCCTCAGAACCTGCAGCAGAATCCGCAGCCCTTGTAGCTCCTGCAACAGTTGCAGCACCAACGGCACAAGGAGAGGTTACTCTGACGCTTCTGCCTGCTGTGATTTGGCATCTGTGTGAAAGACATAAAAAAGAAAAAAAAAGAAAAAAAAAAACACGAGCACAGCGTTATCAGCCTCTCAGTTGCCCCTCTTGCTCTCCTCAGGGAAAACACATCCACTTACATTTTAATTTGCTCATAGTAATTGGCTTAATTCATTCAGTCAATTGAACATACCATCAACGATTCCATTGGCATCTCTTGATGTGTCGCAACTGGAGTGTCATTGCTCTCTGCCTCCTCCAGCTCTTGCATCTGTGAATGAATTATCAGCGTTTAGGAACACCTCTTAGCATCCTGACAAAACATTTCGAGCTAAGAAGCAAATGAAGTGAGCAGAGGGCGGATTCTTACCCCGGCGAACGGGACAGCAGAGCTCTCCAGAATGCAAACAAAGGCGAGCACGAGTGTCACTGCAACTGCAATGCTGAAGGCCTTCATTTTGGGGGGTTTAAATGGTTTAGTTATTAAATCCTTTGAAGATTAGAGCTGAGAGGTCTTTCTCATGGGTGTCAAGCACCGAGGAGCACCACAATATCTTCAATTGATTCTTCAGCTCCAGTGATGGATGGCGATTGTCTGCGCAACTGGATTTCTTCAGGCGCTTTAGGTGACCCTTGTCAGCCCTTTTTTGCCCTTCCTCTATCTGACAGTTGAGTATGCAGAGCGTCCTGGTATTTATACAGACTCAGGCCCGTGTTGCCTCATCATTCAGGAAGGCCCGGCCTATTCCTGGCAGCAGTTACCTAACTCCACTGTGGAAGTTTTGACCTCCCCGTTTCTTATCACAGCTCTGTAGTAGTATGGGGAATTCTCTGATCTATTTTTGATTTTGGGCGCCAGCATCTGTTCCACAATATCAAATCAGCCACAAACTTTTATATTAAATTATCTGCCGTAGACAGAACGCGCAAAGAAGTTGCTGGTGAAGTTTTACAATATGAAAGCAAAATGCATTTTGTGCAGATGCAATTAGAGAGAAGGGATTCTGGTAATTCCTATAGTAAGGTCCACGGATCACTGCGCTGCACTTTTTTTCCACAGAGGAAATCCTTCACAGAGGAGAGGGAACCACTTTGGAATATCCATTTCTCAGTTTAAAGGATGTAATTACAACCTCTCAAATGGAATAATTAGCCCCTCACTTTCAACATTTTCCATTTTTGCATAATGCACAGGAACCTGTGGTTGAACCAAATTAAATTCCTTTGAGAGCAGCAGCATAGAACCAGGATTAAAAGCCCCTATTTGAGAGCCAAGGTGGTTGCAATATGCATTAGTTATAGGTGAATACAATCTAATCGGGTGAGGTTCATCATATCTGACCAGCAAAGAGTTTCACTAGTCAATCTGTTTCACTTTGTAACAAAATGTCCCCATTATACAATATATCACAATTTTATGTGCAATTCCAAGCTCTTACAGCATTCCTTTTAAATATCTGTATTTCCGCACATCATTGTTACATAGTGGAAATGCCTAACCACATAATGGTTTCCTTCATAGCATATTACTGACATACATTATTGCTGCTAATGTCATAAATACACATTTGAGAGGTGTGAAATGGATGTAATTACAATGACATTATAATAATAACCAAAATTGTTAAATGCAAAGAAAAAGCCACTTTGCTATAAAATCATGAGGATTATATTGCATTTTCCCCCTTATGCCCCAAGAGGGAATAAACAATTCAGATTAATTAACCTGTCAGCATAAGAAAACTATTCCAAAACAACATCAGGCTGTGAATAAATAAAGAAATCAATAATGCTGGAAAGGAATTAACAGGAAAGGGAGAATAATGGTATAAAATGATAAACCTGTGGACCATAATCACTGATAAAATCAGGGGCCATTTGAATTCTCATTATACCTTCAAAGTTTTCCCAAATTGCTTGCGTTGTACTCAATTAGCCAGAGTTCACATTGCGGGAACCCTGCGTCAGTCTGTCTCGTTCACTGATAACCCTGCTGGCCTGCGTGTTTGCTTTGGGTGGTCACAGCGTCACTGTCAACAAATAGAAGCATGCATGGATCTGTAACTGTAAGAATCTGCCCATATTTCTTTATAAGGAGCGAACATTACCAGAAGTCTTCATAGGTTTTTGTTGTATGTGAAAGAGAGAGAGACAGAGAGAGAGAGAGGGGGTGGGGGTGAGTAGGGTGCCCACAGGGGCTACTCCACTATTTGAACTAGCACATCATGTGTTGCCATGTTCAGTATGCATGACCCAGCTATCTACCATATTATGAGACATCTGTGACATGTGTAACCAACTGTGCAAAGACATACATTTTTCATCCAGATGTTTTATCCAGATGAAAAAGTGAGATGAAAGGAAAGAGTGACAGAAAAAGCGCAAATGCATGTTGAGGTTACCCGTACACGTGTTTTCCTGCCCATCTTTATGGGATATCAGTAGGAATCTTCTGGCCAAACAAATCGAGGCACCAGCACGGCGGGCGGATTCACCTCAGCAGGCGCCACTTTACCTCTTTCCCCTGTTGTAGGACATTGCCCCTGTCTGTTACATCATCATCCTAATTTCTGTCCCTGTCTGTTCCTCAGCAGTCTTTCTGCTGCATATACTAAATATACTAATACTAAAAATACTACAAGTAAAAGTTCTACAATCAAAACTGTTTAATAAAAGTCAATAACCAGTAGAAATAAAATGTTAGTCCAGGGGTATAGAGGTTAAAATGCTTGTCTGGTGTTCCTAAGGTCTTTGGTTTGATTCCTGCTTGGGTCAAATATTTCAGGTCCAATGTTTGCATGATTTTCCTCCCTCAGTCCAAAGACATGCAGGTTAAGTTGCTATACTGTTGTAGTATATGTTGTATATATTGGGCCCAAACATGTACAATTGCCAGAATGCTCCTTTAAATAATAAAAATCCTCCAAATCTAAACAAAGCATTGCACCTGCTGGTGCAGATACAGTACATTCTCCAACCTCTTTCTAAAACTATATAAAATATAAATTAAATTAAAACTCAATCACGTCTAAAACGTATTATGCCATCAAGTGAAAAACAGCTGTGATACAACAACAGCAACATTTGTGAGTTTAACTCAAGCAAAGCAACTACAGTCATCAGATAAATGTAGCGCAGTAACAATCTTTCCCTCTGAACTGCAGCAAAGTACAATTCTAAACTAGCACAAATGGAAATACTCAAGTAAAGAACAAGGAATTCAAAATTAAACTTAAGTGCAGTACTTGAGCAAATGTGCTTAGTTGTTTTCCACTTCTGGCTGTCAAACCCTGCATATGAAACCCCCACAACCTCCTCAACCCCACATCCACATTATCAGCTTGTGTGTTCACGATTGCTGTTCCACAGCAGCACCAGTCTTATAACGTCATTAACTGCTTTCTGTTAACAAACTTAATAGAGGATTTTAGTCATGGCTTCTAACCATGTACTTGTACTGTAGTACATGATCGGCTGTGTCATCCAAATGCATTGGCAGTGCCACTTTTCAGACTCAGGGGGCAGTGTGGAGCTCAGAGGGGTTGCTGCAGGAGGAGAGGGGTGACTCAAGGTAAGATTAGAGGAATGGGAGGGATGTTACGATATATTATCGAATGTTACGATATATTCCAGGCTTGTGTTATGGAATGTGAACCATGTTGCGTAAGAATGATTCACTCAAACCTGGGTTCAGAAACTCGGAGGTTTTCGGTGGAGTCAAACTTGAGTCTTTTTATCAGAATTTCCCAGTTAGTTTGACCAGTGTTCCAGATTCTAAAATCTGAAATCCAAGCACATTCCCAGCCCCTGTTATTTAGCTCGAGAATACACACCTTTGCTGCTACTTTTGTGAGGGAGGCATGACAATGCTGTGTATTAATATAGGTCAAAGAAAAGATGGAAGTCATGGGTACAAGCAGTATTTCTGTCAGAGGGAATGAGTCTGTCTGTGTTAAGCCATTTTTTGACAAATAACAAGCAAGCAGAGCTGTGAGTCAGACAGACTGTGTTCCTCTGCAGCTCCAAAAAGTGCAGAAACTAAGACAAACCTGCAGGAAATGAAACTGCTCTCTCACCGCATGGCCTTTCGCGTGAATTCTATAAAAATCCCTCAACCACGTAGTCTGATGGAAGTGGCCACACACACGATTCTTGGAAAAAAGATCCAGTTTTGAATTCCAGGAATTTGCTTTGTCTTATTCTTAAACACTGACCACCGACATAAACCATTATTTCAAACCCATTAACTGTAATTTCAGCAATAAAAATTTATAGCTCAAAGCTGAAACACTTCCTGCTTCCTGTTTAAAACACAACAAATCCTCCTAAGTCTACTGATGACATTTCCTTTGGGAAATGATTGTCAGTAAGTTTACGTGCATGAAAATTGAATATATTTAGCTCAAACATGCAAAATGGCTGGTATCGTCCTTTAAGCGTTGGTCATAAAATGTAGAAATAAGTAGACAACCTGCCACAAGGTCAGATTCTTGTGATTTAATTTTTAGTCTGTTCACTCAGGAGAAACAGAGTTATTTTATCTGGTATTCTAATTCTAGTGACAAAACTCTCAAATTCTCAAAATACAGAACACACTTAAAGTTTAGATTTTGATTGCAGTTTGACAAATATAAATCAGCAAAACATCCAGGCTGAAATGTTGTTTCACCTGTGAATTTAATTTGTGCTGGAAAAACAATTATGCAGTCTATCTGTGATAGAAACACAGTGCAAAAAGTCCCCAATATTATTAAGTCACTTTGTCTGAAAGTCTCATTTACTTAACACGTCAACATTCTGCCAGTGTAGTGAGATTATTTCACAATATGGATTTTTCTTTTTTTTTTTAAGAAAATGACATGATTCTGGATTTTGTTTTTTTTCCACACGTGATTCATTTTTGATTGAGTCTTTCAAATGGCATTATTTGTCGTTTATAGACTTGGCAGACATGTCAGATGGCAGATAAGATAAAATTTGTTGTCTCTTCCAGTAAATGATTTTTACAGGTTATCTTTTTAGATAGCAAATGACTTTAGACTCAAGAGGGTTAATTTTGACTTAAATCTTCTGCAACAAAATGTGGCACTTATCCAAAACACATTCCATGTTGCACTTGCTAAACAAACAAAAACAAAAAAAAAAAAANAAAAAAAAAAAAAAGTAACATCATTTCAAACTGATTTCATTTCATTTCTCTACATGGTTCTGCTTACAGCTTTAACAGATTTGAGATGAATGAGACAGATAGACAGACAGACAGACAGGATGTATGTCCCAATCAGGGAGGTACGTGGGATCAGAGATCAGCCAATTCAAACAGAGCCAGGGACACACAGATGCCTGCCCGTTCAGCTGAGTCTGAATGGCAGCTGACAAACCAAGAGACAGTGGAGGGTACGCAAGGGGGGAGGAAAGACTACGCAGTCAGCTTAAAGGACCATACCAGTAGTTTTGCATGTTTGAGCCCAATAAATATTAGCCCCATATGTTACGTTCCTGCCAACCATTCTTCACCCCCCCCCCCCCCNCCCCCCCCCAAAAAAAAAAGTTTCCTACCTTCCAAGCAGTCATTGGTTTCAGTTCATTCCAATATGCAATTAAAATCAACTTGTAGACACTTGAAATGTGCTTTAGGTAGTTAATTCATCAGCAAACCACATGCTGTTATTTTATTTTTTGTCAAAGTTAATTAATTGAATGACCCTAAAATCAACTCCACAAGACAAGTATCTGTCTGTATTTGGATTAATAGTAGATTTACCTTTAAGGCCCCTTTTTGGAAAAAAAATGATTAAAAATCTTCAAATGAAACTTGTCTTCTTATGCAGAAATAAGACCCATTTCCTTATTTTTGCTTGAAAACAGGTTGTTGAAGTAATCTTTCTTTCAGTGTTGTACTATGGTGATGTGGATCTGTCATGTCTGTGAAAATCTCCACTGATACGTGTTCATTTACAAGGCACTCCTTCAGAAATGAACCATCCTGCTTCTCGTATCTCTTAAAATGGAAGTCGACTTCTCACCGGAATCGCTCTCAGGTTTGGCTAACATTTCAATTACCAAACTAAGACCTCAGCAAATCTGCTTTTCCTGTGCTGCAGATAACTGAAACACATTATTACAAACTTTCAATACAGTCATGACACTGGATGGATTTTAAAGACTGATAAGTCTGGTTTGCTTCAACTGCCTCTTTTCTTCAACAGAGACACTTGCTCTCAATGGGTTGAGTTTTAAATAAAGTTCACCAAATAAATCATAGTTTAAGCTCTAAATGTGACCCTTTGTTGACGTGTTCTGAAATGTCAGGCTAAACCACAGTTGCTCTCAGTTTAATATCAGCGAAATAAAATCTTAAATGCCTGAGAGCTCAGGTGTCAAACACAATCCCTTCGGGGCTTAGATGGGCCTTTTATCCACCTTTGCTTTTTTTCAGCCGAGGTGCCTTCCTAAGCCTCCTTTTCCAATTGATTACCTGAACAATAAAATACAGTTTTTTAAAGAAATATCCAACACATAAGACAAATGACCACCAACCAAATTCATCAAGGCAATTAGCTAGTGAAATGTTTTATTTTTCACCATTTTACTTAGAAAAGATGTCTTACAATCTAACCTGAGAACAGTGAGGCTGCTACAGAGAGAAAGAGACTTTAGATTTCTCTTTGCCATTTCAAAAAAAAAAAAAAAAAAAAAAGAAATGCGAGAGGAAAAAAAAAAGAATAAGCCACGAATGATTTGTTTGTGAATGTCCATCTTCTAAACTTTAAAGTGTTGCTCACGTCTTCAACGTTCACCTTCTCTGCTCTCCTCTCATCGAGGCATATAAAATGCTAAAACATCTATCATTCAACTTTGGCTAGAAACCTCTTTTATAGCAGACATGTGCACTATCCATCAGGTTTGAATCTAGCAGTAGTAGCACAGCAGCACTTCCAAAGCTCACGCTGTTGATTTACACAGTCTTAAATATTACAATTGTCTAGATGCATACCATATTGTAATCTTTAAAAAAATAATAATAATAATAATTACAATGTGCTAGATGCATGATATTTTGCCAGGGGTTGTGTTGGTTTTGCTTTGCTGGATCCTGAGCTGTTGAAAGAGGGAGAAGCGATCGTGCGCTAATAAGACACTCCAAAACTTGATATCGCTCCTCCAATCTCACTCATATTACCCAAAGTGGAACAAATATACATCACGTAAATATAACTCACAAAACCATCAACAATGCTAATATTGTCTGTCTTTTTTTTTCATTTGTACAACCAATTACAGCTCACTTATTGTTTGCCTGAGTGGAGTGAAGAAATATGCGAGATCATTTTTTTCAAGTTTCTCACTTTCTGAGCGTTCGTTTTTAAAGTGGAGAAGGAGTTCTGCTCGACTAACAAATACAACAGTTTCTGTGCGCTCCTTCGCCACAGTGAGTCTCTGAGCGCTGCTCTCTGGGGTGCTCTGCCCCCCCCTTGTGTGTGAGCTCCATTTGAAGTGTTGCAATCCCAAAATAGAGCAAACAGCTTGAAATGAAACATGTGGGGATTATTCTTCACATATTGACACACTGGAAAATCACACATGAAAAAAAAGATAATGATAAAACCCACAGTGACGATGTTTAGGATGGCAAAAGTTGGAATTTACACCGTGCTCCTCTTCAGTTCACAATCGACAGCGCCGGGCTCGTTGGTTGTCTACAATTTTCACACTTGTTGAATTTAATTTTGCTTAACAGCATTTCATCAGTTGGTATTTTTGAAATTATATTTCAGTGATGTCTTGGGTTATTTTTCCTGGTCAAACAAATGCCCCCATGATCTAAGCATACCCCATTCTTTCAACTTAAGCTTAAAGATTGCACACACTAATTATGATGGCAAAGATCAGCATGGAGTAAATGAGTTATTATCATTAATCCTGTAACATTTGTATTAATACATGGGAAGTTATATCTGCATCAACAAACCTAGCACCGTGAGACATCGTCTGTAAAAAAAATAAAAAAAAAAATCACAGCTATTTGCCTTTTGGAATAACAGGTGAGCTTTCTGTATCACCTGAATANTCGTCTGTAAAAAAAATTAAAAAAAAAATCACAGCTATTTGCCTTTTGGAATAACAGGTGAGCTTTCTGTATCACCTGAATAAAAGCTCAACATACCGACTGCATATTTGTTATGCAGTTTGATGTTTTTACTTAAAATCAGCATAACTTGTCTCCATCGTGGCTTCTGTCGGCAAGCGAACTAATAAATTAAAGCAGCTAAAAACAACAACATATTAATACAGAACTAAAAAAAAAAAAAAAANAAAAAAAAAAAAAAAAACACCACAGATACCAGAATAAAGGCATAAACTAAGTCAAAAATTAATAGTGGGTGGATGGGGTATACTGATGGAGAACAAAATCCAATGACAAACAAGATCTGAGAGTGGCCATAAATATGAATGAGAGAGGAGCACAGAAGTGTTTCTCTTTCCTACCTAGTGCTAATATTGCACTCCGGTGGTGGTGATCATTTTTTCCTTGGAGAACATTTCTGCTAAGTTGTGTCGGGTGTTTATCTCAACAAGACTGAACAGTCAAGCGCAGCCGCAGTGAACTGCTGAAGGGTTCGCGACATGGGAACCCAGGGAAGGACGCATTCACGAGAAGAAAGCAATTCTTCATAAGTCAATTTTTTTCATTTGTTTTTGTCTTGCCTTCTTTTCTGCCGCGCGGGTTATGCATCTGCGCTCCTCCCTGTTGTTTTTCCTCTCTCTTTCACTGCGGCGGTGTCTCTCCCACTATCTCGATGCCGTGCTGCTGGAGTTGTGCTCGGAGCAAAGCATTCTCGTTTTTCAGCTCTTCGATCTTAAGAACAAAGAAAACAAATCTCATTATCAACATCTTCACCCCCCCTTGACAGCTAAATATAGCTCAGAGTTTACCAACCAAACTTTTTCTTTTGAAGACAAGATTGACGGCTGTGTATAATATATACACAAGGCTATGCTATCCCTGGGATTGAAAGTACGGTGGGCAGCCCTTTTCAAAAACGCTCCTGCCCACAGCCAACTGGATTCAAGTCCCGAGGTGTGTCATCTCCGCTACACATTTCCCCTTGGGTGAATCCCAAATACAGTGCATACTCGCACTGAGAGTCAGAAGAAAGGATATTGAGCTTTGAGCATCAGAATAAGAATATATTGCCGAGCACCTTGCAGGGCTGCGATTCAATGGGGAGACGTGGCAGCTTCAGAGCCACAAGATTTCGCAATACTTTTTGAGTGCATTAGCATGCTGTTAGCTCTCACACAACCTCTGTGCACATTATTCCCACAGTCTCACAGAGTGCTCATTTCAGGTAACATCTCTCGTTGTGAGAGTGGAAAATTCTTTGATCCCCTTTGTCAGGCTGTGATGATCAACTACACTGGTTCAAATCTCACGGGGGGGGGGGGNCAAAAGGGGAAAAAAAAAAAAGCATTTCAGTGCATTCAAAAGCCAACTAATCTACTCAACGGGGTAACAATCTTCACAGCCACACATGTACCACAGTGTCACTGCCTTATTATATCTGAGTTTATCTGCCACAGGGAGTCACCTGCAAGTCAGATTTCAACATTATCATTCCTAGACCTGCTTTTCTCCCCCTTTTATTTGCAGTCCTGGAATCTTTTGATGCCATATCTGCTACCTAGAGCAAAGAGTGGAATTCATGCGCTCTACCTGCTGCCTGCACAGCTCATTGTCCACTTGTATCCTCTCCACTTCCTTCAGACTCTCCTGCAGCCGCTGATTGCTTTGCCTCAGGTCACGGATGTAGTCGCACGCTTTGGACAGGATGCCTCCTTTGCTCTTGAAGGACAAAAAACAAAAATGTGGTTAAACAGTTGAAATGTGACAGATTCATAACAAGATTAGCAGTAATGCACAGCCAAGTAAAAGTCTGCTTTACCGCCCCGGTCTTAGTGCTGTCCATGTTGCAGTCTGGGATGATCTTGGAAAGGGTGACAATCCAGTTGTTGATCTTGTCTCTTCGCCTCCTCTCAACTGATAAAGCAGTACAAAATAGTAACATGAAAAAAAANAAAAAAAAAAATGTATATATATATATATATATATATATACACACACACACATATGACAAACAGGATTTATTTTTTAGATTTGGCGAATGGCAGTAATTTTTATTTGAACAAGACTCATTCCCTGGATCTATTCATTTCAGTGGCTATCGGTATTAAACTTTAACGTTTAACAGCTCAACAGCACCCTCTAGTGGCCAGGCCAAAAACATGCCATCAACTGTTCCCAGTAGAATGATTTGACATTTTGTGATTGTCTTGCAAAAGCTCCATTAGGCACCAGGCTGCATTGTGCTGCATTGTCTCCGATTATATTGAAAGTCACTCTCATAAGTAAATTACCCACCTTCATTATGTTGCGCTCTCCGCCTTTCATCTCTCGGTGTTCGAGGTCCATCCATTTTCCTGCAAACAGAAAATAAAACTTTTCACACAGTATAGTACAACCCACCTCTCCTCTCACCATAACACAATAAAACCCAAATCAACAGACCCACATTCATCTTATCCTGCACCAATTTAAAACTGTTCACTATTATCTTGAAATGATTCCTTTAGTAATCATAACCTTTGCCACTGATGGTGTTCTGCATGTTTGCATGTATGAGCCCAATAAATACTATGTGCGTACACGTTGCAATGCTGCCAACCATTTTCCAGAACATACTATTGGGCCAGTAAATATTAGAATTCTTTTTCCTACCTTAAAGACTGCCATTGATTTCAGTTCATTCCAGTTCACTATGAAAATTAGCTTGTGAGACTTGAAGCATGTTTGAGATACATCACAGCAATTATTAGTTTTTGTTGAAGTTACTTACCGTAATTTAACCAGTCCAACATGGAGCTACACAGAAGAAAACGTATGTCTCCGCCAGGGAATATAGTCCCAGGTGAAGATGACTTTTTCCAGAGAAATTAAAACGACCGATCCTTCTACAATCACTTGTAAGTGTTAGCAGGCAAACTACTGAATTTCAATTATGACCTGAACGTTTGACTTTGAAAGATTAGGGGATTTGGCAAAACAACACGAAAACTAAAATACAGTTTAAGGTTTTGGAAAATGGTTGGCAGTAATGTAACATGTATGCCAATAGCTCAAACAAGCAAAATCATCCATATGGCCCTTTAAAAGGGCTTTTTTGAATGTTGCGCAGCCACGTGCAGTTCTGACACCACCAAGGGGAGAGCTGGGGGTACTTCGACTGGAATACCAAACCCCGTCCAGCCTTCTCATTCTGCTTGGCTGTCCTTTTCTTAGTTGCAGCCCTGAGGGAGCCCGGTTTTATTATTCTGTAAAAATGACATGGCTGCAGAAAACCAGATGCAGTCTATTTGAATCTGGGTGTGTGGCTAATGACACAACTGTCTCTTGTCTCCTCGTCTTCCCTTCAGTATTCTGTTAATTAAGT
This sequence comes from Lucifuga dentata, assembly GCA_014773175.1. Taxonomy (NCBI): domain Eukaryota; kingdom Metazoa; phylum Chordata; class Actinopteri; order Ophidiiformes; family Bythitidae; genus Lucifuga; species Lucifuga dentata. Next base: position 234,500 of record VXCM01000004.1, on the reverse strand, counting down.
CCCTGAGACAGGGAGACTTATCAAACTACCCTCTGCTGCACGTACAGCCCGATAACACGCTCACGCTGAATGACGCAGGTGGCCAATATCTCAAACCGTGTTTTTGTCTCATTAATAGATTAAGCAATTAATATGCTATTTGTCCAAATTAAGGGTGAAACACAGTTTTCACAAAGTGACGCTGAAGATAATTAATTTCTTTTTTGGGCACTTTTACAGGAAACTGTAAAGCAAAGATATGCTGTTTGATGATTTTATGCAAAATTATCCTAATACACAGGGTGTGGTACAGACTTTTTCCTGAATCGGATTAAGTGTATTCACCTACGTATTTGCATACGTTACATAAATTTGTGTCAAGTAAAGTCACTCTTGTATCCTGTATATTTCTCTGCAGCACACCATCTTTACTCTAGGGTGAATTTGTGACCCATCAACACAACTAGACTACTGCTGGTATCTTTGTTTGAGATAGTCTGCCAAACCAAACAGCCGTCTGCCTTGCATCTCCGTACATCTTAAAGGGGTTTTTGCTGTGTAATGGATTCAGTCTTACAGTAATCTTAAGCAGCTCCAGCATGTAAAAATAACTAAGTGTTTAGAGGAATGTCTTTTTCCCCTTTTAACAGTTATAGAGATGCACCACATTCAAGTGCCCCTCGTCGTTATTATTGACAGAAAAAACAGCAAATTTAGCAGAGTGTAGCCCCACATACAGTATATATACAATGTGGCAGCGTGTGTAAGGCTGCAGAATTACACCAAGGACAATAAGACAATCAAATCTGTCTGCATTGAGGAAAATAATTATTGTGCATTGAAACATGAGGGGCTGCATCTTGGACTTGGCAGATTCTTTGAGAGGATTTAATTGAACAATGATGAGTCTCATTTATTGTAAACTGAGTGAACAGATGTGGTGAAATCGAGAAAGCGTTCACTTTATTTGTCCCAATATTCCTGTCCTTTTGACACAAAAATACAGTGGGGTTCAAAAGTCTGAGACCACTGTGAAAATGCTTCTATTTCACATTCTTTTTTTTTTTTTTANTTTTTTTTTTTTTTAATTTAATACAAGATTTTTCATTATAAATGATAATATCATTTCAACAAATGGAGTGAAAAGTTGAATCTTTGAAAAATGTGCACGAATTTAAAATATCTTAGTATTTGGTATGCCCCCCTTTTGTTTTAATGACAGCATGCACTCGAGCTGGCATGGAGTCCACAAGTTTGTGCAAAACCTGATGACCCAAGTTATCCCAGCATGACTTGACAATGTTCCAAAGAGCTTCTTCTGACATCAGACTTTCTGATTATTTCCAGATTTATATGGAAAACATCACAGATTTTCAATGTGGTCTCAGACTTTTGGACCCCGCTCTAAGTTTGGTGAAAAAAAAGTTATTCCCATCTAGGATAAGCTGAGACAAAACTCAAAACAACTAAGGCAGAGGACACTTTGAAAAACGAATGAGCCATTTGTTTCCAGATGGAGAACAATGACCTCATTTCTAAGTCCTAATGGAAAAATAAGTTTGCCACGAGCAGAACTAACCATAATAGATTGGGGTCAACAGAAGAAATGCTACATCTGTCTCACGCATCGAGAGGAGGGAAAAAATCATCGGGAAGTTGTGGGGAGGGAGAGGAGCGGAGGAGAGGGCATGGATTTGCGTGCTTCTTCGCTCTTCTTTCGATCTAATTCGATAAGTTCATTTGCTGCAAAGGAGTGTGGGTGGGGGGAAAAATGTGGAAATTGTCCTCACCAGTTTAAACTTTCGTGTTGCAGTGCCTCGTTTTCATCTCTGCAAACAGCAGAGAGGGGATGGGGGAGTTTCATTCATTTTGCTCACATGTCAACGATAATGTCACTGTTCGTTAGTTCACACTTCAATATAAGTCTTGAGAGGCTTGTGTCAAAAAATAATAAATAATTCATGTAAGAGGAAATAAATAGAAACAAACATACTGCAGATAGACAAGCTGACAGATTAAAAAAAAAAAGAAAACAGCACGCTCCCTATTCCAACATGCAGCCATACGCTGCAAACAAACCTTGTTCTTGCCTTCTGACTGTAATGCAGCCTGCTGTGTGTGAACATCAAGAATGGCAGAGCTGCTGCCAAATATAGAGAGACTGAACTCCCCCATAACGCTGCCCACAACAAAAGAGCCGGAATCTGGGAGAACTCTTAGGTTCTGTGACTGTGACTGCAGGTACAGTTGAAAAACACACAGACGCAGAAGCAGTCGAGTTAGATCAGCATCAATTCGCGATGGTGAAGTGTTCTCATGTCAAACTGCAAATGGAGGTCGCTCGGTTTCGCAAATTAAGGGTTTAAGCTGAGCACGAACTGGAGGAATATTCACTTAGACCAGCACTAATTCAATTTGAAGGGGAAAGAAAAAGTCATGTGCTGATGACTAAACAAGCAAAAAGGCTGCTTTAGTTTTACTTGACCTCATAGGATGTCGCCTCATTATTACATGCCTCGTGTGTTGATGTGATTCTGTTACATGTGAACTCTGAGAGAGACTTTAAGCCTGTTGGATTTTAAATTTAACAGGCCAGAACAATGCTGGTAGCAAACAATTAAAAAGACCAGTCAATTTGTCTCGTCTGAGGTGAACCTGCCGTTTATCTTAATAACAGCAATCAGCAGCGTGTGGTTAACAGTTGGAGAGCGAGCGAGTCGGGTCTCTTTGATGTGCGATTATAATGATGGATGTCACAAATCTGACAGATGAACAACAAAGGAACGGCAGCGGGAAACGAAGAAAACAGGATAACAAGGACCAGGAAGACACCCCTGATATAACAACACATTTCACGGCAAACTGCAGACAGATGAGGAAGACTCTCTTAGCAGTAACAGTCTGTAAAAAAATAAAACAATTACAGTAGCATTTCAAATGGCATAAATGAATCAAAATTAAATAAATAGCAGTGAGTGGCTCTAAGCATCTATAAAAACTGAACATTAAAAAGCAATTTGCTCTACATTTTAAATAACCTAAAATACAACAACACGACTGTTGCTGTTTGCTAAAAATGACCAAATCAAACAGCATTTTGCAGTGTTTCATCAGTGCTGAGTCATGATTAGCAGCTGCGCTTCAAACTGCAAAGTACATGTCGCCTCCTTGCAAGTAGGAAACCTTTCAGAGCGGATACTCACGTGGGGTAGGGCTGCGTGCGAGGGGCAATGGTTCGCTGCGTGCCTGCCTGAATGACATCAGGGGGAGTCATCATCACATAAAACTGACCTGTGGAGAGCACAGGAGTTATCAGTCAGGAGCGAGGGCGGAGAGGAGAGAAACGTGGCGTGAAAGACAGACTCCTGATGTGAAATATCTTGCCATAAATCAACATTAAAACTCATCACACCCCAAATCCACACACGTGGATGCGCTGCAAATGCTTAATTGTGCATCCTGTAGTTCACTGTAAAGCTGTGCAGAAATCATCCCTTTCAGCACGGCGGCCTGTGGGACACATCTTTCTCCTACAGGTCAGCCAGATGGCCAGCTAAGCCAGGACAAGCAGTGCAATTTACTGCCATGTTACAGACAGAATAGTGGAGCAAAAAACAAAGCTCTCCCCCCCCCCTNCCCCCCCCCCTACAGAAACATTCCCCAGGTCACGGTGGGACATGAAATACCTTGACGATGCCAGAACACGCAAGCATTGATGATGTTCCGCAGAAAAGTCAAGCGCCTCTCTGCCTCTAATCCAGACGAGGCAGGAAGCGCTTCATGGCCAAGACCCTGCGGACTGTTTTCCACCATCCTTCTCCTCACAGGGAGTGACAGCTTGTGAAGCACTCTGCTTACCTCCTACAGAGCACTCCTCGCTCACTGCTTTCCACATGCTCAACCTGCCTCAGGCTTGGAGATAAGACAGGAGCTCCCCCCCACCCAGCTGTCCTGCAAGCCACCAATTTCAGCTGATAGCAAGAACCTCAGTGACTTCTTCCCTTCCGTTCTACAGCATCATCAGGCAGGTTCTCACAACATCCAATAGAAAAAAAAAAAGTAAACAGGTGAAAGTAAACAGGTAAACTGGTGAAATCTCTGCTCGTCTAGAACTACTTCCACTCCAAATTTGTCTTGAATCTGAAGCATCAAAATGCACATCAGCTTACTTATCATTTTTAAAGGACCATACCACCCATTTTGCATGTTTGAGTCTGATATATTCAATTTTCATACATGTAAGGTTACTGACAATCGTTTCCCAAAGCATACTACTGGAACAGTGAGTTAAATTTTTTTTTCCTACCTTCCAGACCGCCAATGGTTTCAGTTCATTTTGGTACGCTATTAAAATCAACTTGTTGATACTTGAAACGTTCTTGGGATAGGTAATCCATCATCTCGAACAACACATGCATTCAGGTTTTTTTTAGAAGTTAAGTAATTTTAGCGTTTAAGCGCAATAAAAAGCACGGAGTGAATGTATGTCTCCACCAGGGAATATAGNAATTTTAGCGTTTAAGCGCAATAAAAAGCACGGAGTGAATGTATGTCTCCACCAGGGAATATAGTCCAAAAAGAAGACGTGCATTTATCGAAAAATTTAAACAACTGTGACCTCATAAGGCTGTGTAACTATTACAAGATGAAACATTGATTTTTCATTTGAATATGTGATTTTGAAAGATTAAGAGATTTTGCAAAATATCAGGAAAGCTGAAATACGGTTTTATCCTTTGGGAAATGATTGTCACTAACCTTATGTGTATGAAAATTGAACATATTAGGCTCAAATATGCAAAAGGGTGGTATGGTCCTTTAAAGTATTTGGACCAATCAGCCGGCAAAAGGCTCAGAACAACAATGTAATGGCATGTTATATGATTATGGAAAAGAGGCACTTCCCACAACCACAGTCAATGCACTCTCCTACATAAAACCTCAGAGCTCCTCAGTGTTCAGCTCCACTAAAATCCATCAGGGAAAGCTAACACCCTGCTTTCCATGCTAGCAAAGCCCTGATCAGGCTGGTTGACAGTCATTTAGAGGATGGCAACCTTCAGTCAACGATGTCCTGGCCAAAACACATCCACCACATCTTCTGGCTGGCAACTATAAAGCTGTTAGGATGGTTAGCACAGCCAAAACACGCCATATGGCAGCAAAGAGGGAGAGTGAGAGGATGTGAAATGAAGAAATAGGATCGCTGTAGCTAATTTCATTCAGCACTCTTCAATTATCTGACTTCTGTCATTTCCAAATTGTTAGAGGAAGCCTGTTTCTGTCACGGGGGGAAAAAAACGTTTTGGACTCATTACTGAACAAGGTATTTTGAAAGCGAGGAAAATACGTTGCCGAGTACTACAGAAAATCTTTAAATGATGCCAAGTGAGCAAATCCTTAGAACGAAGCATCTGTGTTCTACACTATCAGTGCTTTGCAGTCTGAATTTCTTTCACGCAGTTGTGGTTTGGGTGTGTCAGTCGACTTTCCTCCAATCACGATTCGTTAATGATTCCTGAAAGGAGGGCAGCTGTTCTCTCTGTGTGGCACTCCTCAACACACTCCTGTTCATCACTGAAAATCATGGCTGCATTAGCCTTCTAGCTCTCGATGAAGCTTTCGCACAAATCAGTGCGACAACCGACTCACCCCCTGCCTGTGTGAGAGTGGGGTCCGTGGCGGCCTGCACAGACACCGTCCCGTCGCTCACCGCGGTGGCGGGGAAGTAAGCGAAGCGCGTCTCCCCACCCACCGCCTCTCCTGCTGGGCTTCCTCCATTACTGAAAGGATTTTGGATCACAGCCTGTGACAGATAGAGACAGACAGAGAGGAGTGTGAACAAATAGCAACAGAATAGTCGCAGCAGGTTAAAGCATCCCTCAGTCTCTGTCAGACTCGGTGCCCCTCCAGACCCCCAAACAGGACCAACGCAGTTTGACAGCTGGGATAAAGGGAGGGAAAAGCAGTAGCAGTAATCTTGTTAGGAGATTACGCTGAGGTCGATAAAGCGGGTCGTATTCTCCAAATAAATCAAATTTGGTGTGTTCGCACCGGCAAATGTTGGATTTGCAACAACAAGAGAGTCTCTCTCTCTCTGAGGGTTTCCCACAGCTTCATATTGCAACTGATCAACAATGTCACGGCCCTTGTTTCAGCTCATGTATTTTTGCTTTTTTTTTTTTTTTTTTTTTNTTTTTTTTTTTTTTTTTTTTCTGTGGAGTTACACCAGTAACTCCACAGAACTTAGTAACTTTGTTTTTCTTTTCAGAAAGTGACATTTTGGGGACATGACAGGAATTAAAGCTGCATTAAACAATTTTGGGCCACCAGGGGACAGAAAAAGATCCAAAACAAGGTGATACACACCTCTTATCACACTTTTGCAGTTAATGTCTTAGCCAACAATCATCTACTTACACATGGTGCAAGACTCACAGCAACATGAGCAACTCCAGTGTTCATCTCCTTTTATCTCTGCTTCCCTTTCCACCAGCTTCTACAAATAATAACTTAGTTTGCTCCACTTTCTTCACCAGCTATTAGTTTATTCTGTCTGTCATTCTGTCCTGGACAGCAAGCTACAGTATGCTGTAGCTTGCTGTCCAGCTACAGTATGCTGAAAAGCTTTTCAGCTCAAAACAGCCCTCTATGTTTTTATATCAAGGTTATTGAGAACAGTAACTATAAGATGTAACTGTGAGCTGGAAATATTACCCATATTACAATCATCTGATCCACTGCCATCATCAAAATATTGGTTAATGCAGGTTTAAATAAGCTATGTTCCTCCCCAAAAAAGATAACCGTGACCAGAATGCTGGTCTTGAAAGCCAGAAATTTCAGCAAAGGAGGGAAAAGAATTGCAAATCACTGGTTTTGATCAATAACCCTCTTAAACTGCACTGATTAATGCCTTTCTGTACTAAGGTGCAGTTAAACAAAACACTACTTACTGCAATTACTTTAAACATGATTGATGTCTCTAAGAAAAATTGGCAAAAAATAAAAAAATAAAAAATTGGAAAAAACTGGCAAAAATTGTAATCAACGCTAAGCTGAGGAAACAATTCGAGCATGCAGCTCCTTTAAACACAGCCAATTAACATTACCAGCGGCTTAATACTTGTCAATACATGGGAGAGTTTCTGGTACCTGAGCCACAGCCTGAGGAGTCCCCGTGAAAGCAGCGGCGGGGACGACGCTCACTGCTCCATCATCTCTTCCCTCCAGCTGCTGGTCAGTCACCTGAACAACACGGTATGTAACCTGTGGGAGTGGAAAAGGGAGACACAAGGAAAGTGAGACAGAGAAGCAAATGGAGAAATCAGCTGTGATCCTGTGTAAATTTCTACATTTACCATCACAGGTGTGTGCTGAGCGGTTCAAAACCTTACCGTACTTGTCAATTTGTTTATCATATCTACCACTGCAGTTCAGCTGAGTCTAGGAACTGACATGATAGTGCTTCTCACAGCGGTACGTTGATATCGCCGTGCCAGACAATACGCTTCAGAATGTGCCTGATTCAATTTAAAAACAAGTCCTGAAAATCAGCTTGTTCGCTCCAAATAATCGCTATTTGTATCCTGCCATCATGTGACTCTCCTCCTGTTTGACATGTGACACGAACCCCGTGCCAATCCTAGACAAGACCAGAATCACATGATGGCTCACACAGCCCTGTTTACGCTGAACGAGCCACATGGAACATTGGCTTTAATTGCCTCCAGTGTAAATCATCCAAACAAAGAAAACCTATTTGAATTTCACCCACTTTTTCCCCAGCAAGTATATTTGCATCATCATCCCATTGTGTCTCTCTCTGACCATCACTGGAGTGCATCCCAGCATAGTGTGTGTGGGAGGCAAGGAAAGACTCTTAACAAGTGACCAGTTAATCATGGGACTAGATAAAGGAAACCTCAGTCATACGTTTAGGGAAGTTAGAGTCTAGTATTCTCCTGACTTGTTTAACTTTGGAATAGAGCAGCACCTGGAGGAAACACAAGTAAACATGGCACAAAAATGCAACCTTGAAAGGACCGATAGTCTTTTCCTCACTATTAGGTTTAAGTGCCAAGACACTTGGAGTGTGACAAAACCTGTGGTACATGAATCAAAGGTGTAAAATGTAGTTTGCTGACAGTCACATTATGCCTCACTATCATGCTGAACTCAACATGTATCCCGGGCCTTTCTACCACATTTATCAATATGTAATCTGAGGTTCTGTTGGTTGGTAATTATGTCCCTGCTGAAAAATACCCTGAGGATATTCATTTTCCCAAACAAAGTAATTCTGGTGTAGTGGTTTCCGCTGTAAGTCTTGCACAGATCCAATCCTACATTAAAACCCTATGCTAGAGGCACTGACATATCTGAAATAAGCATTTAAACTAATTAGTATTAGTGTCAAATGATCCCACGCATTGTCCACTTACCTGTCCACCCTCAGTTCGGAACTGATATTGTATATTATGATCACCAAATGCTGAAGCCTGCTGAACACTGGCTATTACAGCTGTCTGCTCTTCTCCTGTTCCGTCTAAAAAGGAAAAGAGAATAGAAAAGCCAGTTGTCAGGAGGAAAAGCAAGGAAAACTAACAAAACCAACACCTACCAAGCATGGGTTCAGCTACAGTAAACAGTGTGCTGCTACCCCTTAGAAAGAGCAGTACATGTTTCTAAACCTACTCTTTACCACCTACATACATTATTATATTTTTATATTGCCCACATTGTTGTATATTGTTCACATATATTAATTATTGACTTCATATTACTATTTGCAATGACTGAAAAGTAGAGATATACCTACCGTCAGATGTCTGGACAACCTCTTCTTCTTGCTTTTCTTGACTGTAAATCAAAAACATCCATCTCAGTCTAACAACGACACCAGCTTGTTAGCTAGTAGTCTGGATAAAATGATGAATAACTTTGGCTTGGCTAACTGATAGCTGAATTTTGCTAAATGCCAGTTAAAACAAGGACAATACTAAAATGTTTTGCCAGTCTTCAATAGCCAACAGTGGCTAACAACAGACAACAGACTTATTTATGTTCTAAAGCTAAGCTATCGTTAATTTAGTAATTCTACTTGTTATCACCGTGGTTAGCATTGCTGGACATTCGTTTTAAGTGATATAATTAGTTAGGTTTGTGCCTTACAAAGTCTTCGACTTCTCTTGCTAACCTGTCTGTATGGCTTTAGATTGAAGTCGTTTTGAAAACATTTTTAGGTCAGGCCTATGCTAGCGTCGTAAACTCGCCACAGGGATAGCATGTTGTTGCTAGCTTGTCTCAGTTAGCCATTTTGACCGGCAGTCGGTTACCTTGCGTTATCCAGACTCTGTTCAAGCATATCCATCAGTCTTCAAATAAAAAGTGATATTCGGTGTCACAGACGGAGATGGAAGTGCTGATCACGGGAACAAACACTCGGGTCATGTGAGAGAGACAGCCCAGGACACGTGAGGTTTGGCTCGGTGTCGGAGTTAAAATGGAGGCCGCTGCTGCCGCGGTGACTGCACGCTGTCAGCTGCCGCACTGTGGGATTTGCGGCATAGTGAGGATCATTAGCAAACATTTCTCCACCCGGTGTCATCAAACTATTGAAAAAACTATTGCCAAAATCAAACATGCCGGTATACATACAGGTGATCTTTAAGCACACATTTAGACAGAAACGCAGTGCTGTTGCACATATTTTGACCATCCCAGATGTACGATTTTAAGAAAACCCATACACTAAATCCGACATACCATTAAAAAAATACATAAATAAATAAATAAAATAAAAATAGGTACTAACCTGCTTTTGATACCTCAAGTAAGTGGTAACTTATCGCTTGTCATGCTGTTCGAATGTCTTAAATATTTCAAGAGTCCAGTTTCCTGCATGGTTTGCTTCCTCTAAAGTAGGTTAGCTCCCCACTCAACCCAAAATTCATAAATGGCCTCACGTATTTTTGCGATTATACTGCCGCAATATAAATTGCTAATTTTTGGTCCCTTTGGAATTATATGAATTTCTGCATTAATTACAAATAAAACGTGTTCTGGTCTTTATCCAAGTAACAATAACAGCCAAACATATTTTGCCTGAACCAATAACACACAAACAAATGTATTCAACACAATGTTAAATAATATTTCCTGCCATACATCCATCCATATAATTGGGCTGAGTTCCCAAAGTGCACACAGCTGTTTGTTCCTATTGTTTTCTGAAGCATACAAGATGAATGTGTGTTTGAAATAATAATAATGCAGGATTAATGTTTGTGTCATTTTAATATTATTATGAATATGCTGTGACAGAATCTTGCTCTTTTGGAAATATAAACAGATTATGATGGCGTGGGACTTTTAATTGTATCTATCAGCAGAATATCAGAATATGTAAAGAACAAAATAAAATTGTTGACATGACAATGACATAAATATCATAGATTGAACTAGCTTCCAGTTGGATGTGTACATGTGAACACAAGTGGGCTTCAGCTATGTTTTTTTCATCATGTTTTTTCCCTCATATAAACAACCAGTTGTGATTAAAAGACATCTAAAACACTATCACATCATAGCACGCTAATATTTGATTTCATTTAAGGTTGTCATGTGTAGTTCTAAGATTGGGGACATGATATGACCCCACGTGTTAGAATAACAGTCCTGTGAACTTTGCCCTACAATACAGCGGAACTTTCTTTGGAGGGGTTTCTTTACGACACTTATTATAAGAGCACCAGTGTCTACCGGTGAATGACCGATTTCTCCAGTTTTCCACATTTGACAGTTTAAGCACTTGATATGGTGCTTTACATAAATTTTTACAAAATAAAAAGCCTTTCACGCGTTTTCGATTGATTTATTTCGTAATTTAACAACAGTTTCCAGTGTGTCTTAACCAATCAGAAACGAGAGATTCATTGTTACGAGCTTTTTATTGGCTGAAATGATGGGCGGGTCCAATAGATCCGCTGTCTGGATTCACTCGAAAACAGTTCCGACCTCTCTCCTTGGTGAATGTTCATTGCGGAGGCTGTGTAGCCATTTAGCAATCAGAGCTTAACAGCGTTTTAGCAACAATGTCTGGACGTGTTCTCGTCGGAGTTAAACGTGTCATAGACTACGCAGTCAAGGTACTGTCTCGTCATTATATCTACTGTCTTGCAAACATACATACATAAACGGAAAATCGCTTATGTCTCTTGACTTTCCATGTTCTGCTAGCTAACATTAGCATGCTAAATGCCAGCTGCTTATGTCACATTACAGATCACACATTAAATAGTTCACCTGTCAACCAGAAACTACACTAACCTGATCCTATTGCACAAGCATCCAATAAAGACGCGAATAGTTAACATTATTTCTCAGAATGTTTCTATTCATTCATTGCCTGTTTGCTAGTTGCTGCTTCCTCAACATAATTATTCTGCTAAATATTAGAATTGTCCCCATTTTAAACGGAGTCTGCAATACTTTTTCATCATCATCGTTATTATCGTCATCATCAACAGCAGCCTTTATTTAACCTTGGAAGACCATTTAAGAAGGATCGCATTTACAATGGTCACAAATACTACCACCACTACTATTACTACTACTACTAATTGAAATCAGAAGTTGAAAAGGAATTGTAATCAAATTTAACATGGTTTGAAATCAGGCTAATGAAATGGTGATGGTATGAGAGACTTTAGATTTAAGATTATTTGTAGTTTGAGCTATTTTAAACTGAATGCCACTCTGTTTTGTGAATGTGTGCTACTACTGTTAGTATTTTATGATGGAAAGAAGGTCGGAGCTAATTGAGTTAAGTTTTGTAAATGAATAGATAACAGTGATAGTTGTTGGCTGAATACTGTGACAGTGCAGTCATACAGTTAATGCCATCTCAAAGTGTTTCTTTAGAAGGAAATTCAACTTTATCTCCAAATGAAGCAACACTGTAATCATTTTTTGTTTGCAGTTGTTGGGTTGTGTCAGCAATAATACTTCAGCAGGATATCTCCAGTGTCAGTTCACTACTCTGTCATATTCCCAACACAGAAAATGAAAAAAGCAATGACTCAGGAAAAGTAGCTTTTGTTTAACTAATTTGAGGTTTAGAAAATTCTTATTTGGCTTATTGATTCTAAAATCCATTATTTGCACTGTTGGTGAAGTTTTCTTATTGCTTCTTTTGTAGGTCATGAATTGTAATTATTCTCTAACAAATTAACTAATTATTCTCTAACAAACTAAATAAATACTATAGTATGTCTGGTGTTTAGCATAGTAAAATATAGTCATTGAAATGCTGTTGAAGCCCTAGATGCCCTTTCATTTCAAATCACCAAAACCATGCCTACTGGGAAGTTTCCACATTACAAGTTTAATGCCCTGAAAAAGAAAAGTCATCCCCTCAGGCTCCACAGTAGCACAGAACAATAAAACTGCAAAAACATGAGATGTCGTCCAAAAATATTCTGTCTGCTACAAAACTGCTCGTGTAACACGCACCGCTAGTTGTATTGCTTTCACATTTACACCGTTCCTTCCTGTGTGTAGCCTCTGTCATCTTGTTTGACAGCTAGTCCTAGAATCTCTTTTATCCAGGTCATTCATCATCCAGAACCCCCTGTAGTGAATTCTGTCTCACCACCTTCTTTCTGCTCAGATCCGCGTGAAGCCAGACAATACAGGGGTGGTGACGGATGGCGTTAAGCACTCCATGAACCCCTTCTGCGAGATCGCTGTGGAGGAGGCGGTCAAACTGAAGGAGAAGAAGCTGATTAAGGAGGTGGTTGCTGTGAGCTGTGGGCCACAGCAGGCACAGGTGGGTGGGGATGGAGCAGGCAGTGCACCTCTGCCTTTTTAACCGGAGTCCTGGAGACATGCGGTGCAGTTGTGGCAGGTTGCCTGCTACCTCTGAAGAGGTTATTTTTTGGTGGTTTTAGGATGGCTGAGCAGAAATTCCTCAAGTGTTTTAAAAAATTTTCAGTCAAATCTTACTGTAATGAAATATTGATATAAATGTATAACATTTACTGTGCAGAGCAATTGAATAAAAGTCAAATTTCTTAATTTTTGGGATAATGGTTTGTCTTTTGCAAAGCCATATTTTATTCTAATCCATTTGTAATTGCTGCTAAGTTTAAATTGGAAAGCTTTCATTTTATTTATTGAATTTATTCAGTATTGTTTTTAATGGTAACTACATAAATTGCTGTTACTAAATAATGAGGATGTAACAAGTATAATAACTTGGCCTGGATAGTCATACACCAATAGTTTATTCTATTTGCTAATGTTTTGGCAGCAAAATGCAAATGCCTTCTTCAGAGCTTCTTTGCTCCTTCTTAAGTTCTCAGACTTTGTATACATCATTAATTCTTGTGCAGTTAATCAGACTGTATTTTAGGTTGTTATCTCAAGTTACACCTTTGAATGGTGCTATGAAATATTTATCATTATCTGTGCAGGCTCCTTACCCACAGATTTGATAGAGATGAGTATTCCCACTCTTAGACAGGATAAAGCTATTATGTCACTCCAGCTCTTACCAACCCACACCACCTTCCATCAGTCTAATTCCTGCCTAATCCCAGTTATGTGGCTCCTATTTGTCCATCTCACAGGAGACCATCCGTACTGCTCTTGCCATGGGGGCAGACCGTGGCATCCATGTGCAAGTGACAGGAAAAGACTATGAGAACCTGGGACCTCTGCAGGTATCTAAGATCATGGCTGCTTTGGCCAAGAAGGAGGACGCTCAACTAATCATCCTTGGCAAACAGGTTAGAGACTCCAACTGTATATTTTCTAGTGACTGGAATCAGTCTCACTTAATGTTTTCATTCATGATCTTGAAGTCTTTCAGATCGGCTCTTGTACACTAAGATCTGATGACCAGTCAGGTCTCGCAATGCTGTTAGTTCCATTGAATGACTCTCTGTTGTTTCCCAGGCAATTGATGATGACTGCAACCAGACTGGCCAGATGACAGCAGCCTTACTGGACTGGCCTCAGGTCATTTTGAACTCCTGTTTCATTGTTGAATGAGTCATTATAAACAGGACAACCAGCGTTGAGCTAGCAATTATCTGCGACTGAAACATACCTGGTAATAAATGATTATGGAAAGTCAGGATTACTGCAGATTCTCTTTTATTTTTGCTGCTTACAAATAGTTTCTGTGTCAAATGTGTGACATAGTGGTGCAGTGCCATGTTCAAAGTGCCTTATCAAGGTTAGTGAAGACTAGTTTGATCCAGTGTGAAGCACAATCATCCCGCACAGATCAGCACAGCAGGGCAAAGGCTACTTGGTCAGTTAAGGTGAAATTCCACTGTCTAGCCAACAGATGGGGCCTTTATCTTCTTAAGTCACAGAGCCAAGGAGATCTGAGGCATATATTGTTATGCAAAACTAGAAAGATACCAGCTGTCATATTGCTGGATGCATTCTCACTCATGAACCGACACAAGCACAACACATTTTATTAGTAGGAGGACACTGCTGCTCTGGATTGTGTGCAATTTAAGTGTAGTTACCTTTACGGCCAGTAGATGGGGCACTTTGACTACCTCATGACCTGAAATAACCTCATGATATATAGGTCTTTTTACAATGGAGGGTTTCTATCATTCCTGCATATCAAGAGTCTTGGATTTACAGTGTATCTTCTTGTTTTTTCAGGGCACCTTTGCTTCAGAGGTGACACTAGAAGGAGACAAGTTGAAAGTGGTTAGGGAGATTGACGGCGGCTTGGAGACCATTAGGATCAACACACCGGCTGTGGTGACCGCAGACCTTCGACTCAACACCCCCAGATATGCNACCATTAGGATCAACACACCGGCTGTGGTGACCGCAGACCTTCGACTCAACACCCCCAGATATGCCACCCTGCCGAATATTATGGTAGGTAACCATGAAGTGTGGCTGGGATCACAGAAAGCAAGAAAATAATACTGTCATTTTACTTCAAACTCAACAAATTAATGAGAAATGGAAAGTATTGATTAAGCAGCCCATAGTCTAATTAGCTGAATAAACCCTCTCCTGTGTTTTCTTTCTCTCAGAAAGCCAAGAAGAAGAAGATTGCTAACATGAAGCCTGCTGACCTGGGCGTGGAGGTGACATCCCGGTTGGAGGTGCTGAGAGTGGACGAGCCCCCACAGAGACAGGCAGGCATGAAGGTGGAGACGGTGGAAGACCTGGTGGGCAAACTGAAGGAGGCAGGGAGGATATAGAGGCTTTAGGAGGAGAAACAGGAGTGTGAGGTCAAGNCAAACTGAAGGAGGCAGGGAGGATATAGAGGCTTTAGGAGGAGAAACAGGAGTGTGAGGTCAAGCAGAAGGGTGAGTATCAGAATCTGAGTAGAGCCTGATAGAATATTTTTTTAACAAACAGTCCTCAAATTTGTTTTTTTGTTTTTTGTTTTTTTTTTTTGACATGTAACAAGGACATAAACCACAGGACATGAATGTCATTAACTTCTTATCGCTATCTCTTTTGTTGTAAAATCACTTAATTCCTTTGACAGTATTATGTGTCTTGCCGTGATAAAAGAACAACTAAATCAAGATTTTTAATTGCAACTCGATTCCAGCTTCTCCATTCTCTTCTCTGCTTGCAGGACTTTCTAATGAACAGCCAGACTGTATTACATAAGAACACCCAGAGGACTTGGCGTTATATCCGTCTAATCCCTCTGTTGGAGACTGGGACTCCTGAGGTTACGCAGGGAAGAAGCGACAGGGAGAGCAAGTACTGAGAAACACTGTTCTGGCCAATCCCATGAGGAGAGCCTTGTCTTTTATGCGCATTTTAATTTACATAGTTGGTACATCTGTATCTGTCTAACTAATCTGAGTTTAGATAAGGATACACCTGTGTAGATACTCCTTCCATAAGGAGTATCTACACTCTTAATGCAATACTGAAAAAACAGAGACTTCCATTTATTTATGCTGCTGTTTGTACACCTTTAGTCACACAATTTAAGAAGTCTAGTTGGTGTAAATGATGTATGTAAATAAGGACCCAAACATTTTAAGACAAATATTACATTTATATATCTGATAGCTTGATTTGTATAGTTTATATACTATACAAAGCCAGGTTTCAGGGCTGGCCAGGCGGTGTTTCGCTGTATGAGCAGGGATAAGGAACATAAAGCTTAACTTGTACCATAAGCGCCTCAATTCTGTGTTAATTGTACAGAGCCACCAATAAAACACTTTTTCATATGCAAATCCAACAATGAGTGTTGTTTTGGAATTTCTTCTTTAGCAGCTGTCTTACCATAAATGTGCACTACAGAAAAAGATTACAGACTGCACATTCCAAATTTCTTGAGTTAGATGACTGTTGCAACTGAGTGGACCTCGCTAGTTGGGACTTCATGAGGTAGAAAGATGAGAGAGAAGTTGCATTTAGTTCAGTGTAACCAAGTATACATTATTTTCAGCACACTTTTTCACACCATTGGAAGTGACAGTGGCGTTATTTATGTTTGTAGCACTTACAGTTATGTGGAAAATTCTGTGCAGGATGGGCATTCTAATGAGGCTCAGCAGATGATTACAGCAAGTGTGTTTCATTTTGGTAAAATGATCCAGCCTATGGCAAAAAAAGATCATTGCAGCAGTAGCATGAGCTCTCCAGGCCTCAAGGATATATGGAGTATTGAATAATAATTATTATTTGGCCTTAAATTGGAGAAATCACCATATTTTGAATTTATGAAAGGCAGATATCAGAGGTTTTGTGAAAATCAGGCTCTGTGGTTCACTTTAGGGTCACCAGATCCTGTCTCTCACATTACTGTTGAAGTCGACTGTTTTGCTCAGAGTACCGAGAAGACACTCATAGCTTATCTAAACCCAGCAGCCACAAGAAAAGCGAAAAGAAAGAAGAAGAAAAGAAAAACGTCTTCCCACCACCAAAAGTCACTCAATTGCTCTAATGATGACGTGTCTTATAATACAAAGGAATATAACATCTATAAATCATAACTTAACATTTTGTGATGCTTTTACATCAGTAATTTCTGCCACAGCAATTAAAAAAGAAAAAAAAAAAGCTGTTGTATAAATTACTTTTTACTGTCAAGACAAGCTATTCAATTAAATGATTTTAACTCAAACTTACATGGTAAAAATGTAGCTTTAAACTTTAAATTAGTTATACAGGATTTTCTTATTACCAGTACAAAGATTTTAGAGTTTAAAGAGGTGATATGATATATCAGCCAATATATCCAATATTGATTTCCCGATATCCCTCAAACTGGCCAATTCAAAAGTTCTGACAAAAATACTGTATGTGCTGAGGCAAGATGTTTTACAGTTGAAGAATTAATTTTTATTGCCAAATATGAACGTAATGGTAAATGTGATGTAAATGTAATTCAAATGGAGATATGTTCTAAATGAAAGTAGTGGCATCCTAACAAAAACAGACATAAAGCAGGTACTGTTGTGTGTAATTAGATGAGGGGCGTGGTTTGACTCAACACAGGTGAGCTGCTCACGCGTGCTGATGACAGCTACCAGCAGCTCCAGCTGAGGGAAACACACATACACTGTTCAGGACTTCAAGGACATTTTCTCACGTGTGGTTTTACTTTGAAAATAGTAATTAATAGCACCAAGGTGTTGCATTTTACTTACAGAACCTGCTAACCTGGAGTTCGGCTGCTTGTTTTAGTTTGGTTGCTATTAAAATGCCTTTGCTGGAGCACATTGAGAAGAAATTCAGTCCAGTTTTCCTGCCGTTGATAGTAACAAGCATTCTTTTTCAAGGTAAGATACAATTTAAAATTCAGCCTTACCCTTGATTGTTTCTGGAGCATTTAATTTAAAAAAAAAACAAAAAAAAAACTAAGTTTTATAAATAGGGAAAAGAGCTTTGATCTGTGGCATTGTGTTGCTTGGGAAACACCTTGAAATTGATTTAGAGAGTTAAAGGGAGACTCCACAGATTTTACACATCAAATTCAGCCCATTGGTCATGGGGAGTACTATTCAGCTTGTGAAAACTAGGTGTTATTTGCTGTAGAGGGCGCTGTCACAGAAACTGACCTTAATGACGTCACAGGAGTTGCTTTATGTGCTGAAGTCCACAAGTTTCAAAAGTAAAATCATTTCTAGGAGTGGGGATGAATTCACAAACCAGTTTACAATTATCACTCTGCACTAGTCGCTACTAACAATTAAATGAAATCTTACAACCCAATCTTGAGATGAACTGCACCGATTTGGATCTTATTTGTGTCTGTTTCAAATACTGTGATGTTAGGCATGTGTTATGATAACTCAAGAAATGGATATTTTTGTCTTTAATTGTTGGGTCCCACGCTGACAGGTGCTCTCTGTGTCCTGGAGGTTTCACCTCCCAGTCGTACGCTGGTCAGTGCCATAGCTGGCACCAATGTGACGCTGGCTGTGTCCTTCACTGGTGCTCTTGACCCAGCACTCACGTGGTCGATGGGTGCTTTACCTGTTGTCACCTGGACTATTAACTCCCCAACCTCCCCAGACATAGACATAAACCACAAGAATGTGTTGATGCTGGAGACAAATGGATCCCTTACCTTTGCAAATGTGCCAGTTGACTACAGCAACATCTACACTATTGAAATGACAAAGTCTGGACTTGGTACAGCCACTACAAGTTTTACTCTAAAAGTATTTGGTGAGTATATGTTGAGGGTTCTGGATTGAACACATGCTGCAATAACTTATATGTAGATGTAATAATTTTCTCTATGTTGTGTGGCACAATCATATCTACTGCATGTATGTGCCCCCCCACCCTTTTTTTTTTTTTTTTTTTTTTTTTTTTTTTTGTATCTAGGTAGTTAAACTACTACAACAAATGCGATTTTCCTGATGGCCTGTGCTTCATTTCATGCACAATTCAGCTTGAGATATAGTTATATATTTTTTAAATGGGTTCATCAATAGATTTTTCAGTAGAGGATCTGTGAGATTTAACAGTGCCTGAGTTGCACAAGACCTGTTGGAGTGTTGTGGTTTGATGAGAGAACTATGTCCAACATTACTGCTCAGGTTTCCAAAAGCTTTTGTCCAAAATAAAGATATTGAATCCCAACCAGCTTCAGTGATATTGTTATGGTGTTGCCTCTGCAGTCTGAAATGCACTGGGAACAAGTCAAAAATGCTGTATGATTCCCTCAGGCATCAGGAAGGTTTCACGCTTGGTTGTCTAGATTTATCAAATTAAGACGACCTAAAAGCACATTTGAACATAAAGTAGATGTAGCACCATTAACTACTGTATATATCTGCATGTATCACTATTCCTCCACATTTGCTTTCACAGAAATTATCAAGAATGTGACTTTGAGCACAGATCCTGCTTATGCCACGGAGGGAAATGACAAGTTCACACTGCAATATAGTATGCTTCAAGGAGTGGTGGAGAGTCAGACGTGGTTCTTCAATGGGATGGAAATAAAAAACGACTCACACTACTCGCTGGAGCAGACGAGCCTTGTGATATGTATGCCAAACCGAAAGGATGGAGGACAGTACAAATTGGTCCTGACAAACCCCTTCAGCAGTGTGACAACTTACATGAATATCACTGTGCTCTGTAAGAGAATTTTGATTTAAATTGATTATTGCTGTATCCAAACTTAATAAGAAACATCTGTATATCTAAAATCTGTCTGTGGAAATGGTGTCTTTCATTTTCTTTACACTTAACTGAAAATCCCTTTTGTCATATATTTACACACATAAAATGTGTCTATATCTTTGCACTAACCTGAATGAAAGAATAATTGTATGTTTGATCAGACACTTAAAGGACCATACCATCCATTTTGCATGTTTGAGCCTAATATATTCAATTTTCATATGTAAATGTTATGTTTTTCCTACCTTCCAAACCACCATTGGTTTTAGTTCATTTTGGTACGCTATTAAATTCAACTTGTTGATACTTGAAAAGTTCTTGGGATAGGTAATCCATCATCACAAACAAGGTGTATATTCAGGTATTAATTTTTTTTTTTTTTTTTTTTTAACGTTAATTTTAGCGTTTAAGTGCAATAAAAAGCGTGGAGTGATCTGAAAATGCCTCCTGTTGTCAGTTCTTCACTTCAGCACTTGAATGCTAGGAAGCATTTTCAGATCACTCCACGCTTTTTATTGCACTTAAACACTGAAATTATGTAACTTCAAAAAAAAAAAAAAAAANAAAAAAAAAAAAAAAAAATGGAATACACATTTTGTTTGTGATGATGGATTACCTATCCCAAGAACGTTTAACTATCAACAAGTTGATTTTAATAGCATACCAGAATGAACTGAAACCAATGGCGGCCTGGAAGGAAAAAAATTTTAATTCACCGTTCCAGTACTATACATTGGGAAATGATTGTCAGTAATGTTATGTGTATGAAAATTGAATATATTAGGCTCAAACATACAAANGGGAAATGATTGTCAGTAATGTTATGTGTATGAAAATTGAATATATTAGGCTCAAACATACAAAATGACTGGTATGGTCCTTTAATGTCTCTCTCCTTTATTCTTTGTGATTTGTCATAGATGGACCAGATGAGCCAATGCTGAATGCCAGTCCAGCTCAGCCTTTCTATGTGTCAGGTGATTCACTCATTCTCTCATGCCAGGCTGAGGGATTTCCACAGCCGACTGCTGAATGGGTCTTTGATGGTCAGAGCCTTTCTAATTCCAAAAATGGAGTCCTGAATCTGACCAAAGTCCAGACCAGTCAAGGAGGCACATATACCTGCATGCTGGTCAATGAGAAGACTGGAAAACAGCGCCAGAAAAACATGATGCTAAACGTTTATGGTATGAGAAGAGTACTTGTTAGCTGTTGAGAATGCATGTACATGAAATTAGACAGTAATTTGTGAGGCTGAAACTGATTAATCTAAATAATCGTAAATCTCTCTTGTGTGAGTGACAATATTCTAAGAGTTATTCATTATATTATACTTCAGAGTGTTTTATTGTGCTTATACCATGGCCATTTGTGACAGGTAATAAAAGAAAGTTTAGTCTGTTTCACCAGACTAGAATGAAGCAGAAAAATACTTGATATGGTAAACTGCATTATACTTTGAGTATTGATTTTGATTTGAATGGTGACTAAAATCATGTTTCAGATGTCCTGATATTCAGTTTTAACACAACTGCCAACCAATCAGAGACAAATTATTCTTGTTCATTTCATTATCTATTATTGTCATTTTAAAACATCTTTGTATAGTGCATCTAATTTGAATGATTTCCATTCATATTTTCACATGCATTTCACATGCATGTTTTCAGTGCAGCTGTAGGATTATAGTCTCCTACTATCTTACATATAGAACCCTTTAAAAGCTTTTACATAATAAGCTATGAAACACACACTTGTCGAGCTTTAACTGCTCCTGAAAAGCTGACGTTGAGTGCATATACTGTTGGTATCTGTTGTTTGTGTACATAATATATGTAAATATGGGCCTAAAAAGTTAAGAGGAACATGTGATGAAGAGAAGCATGATTTTTTTTTTTTTTTTNATTTTTTTTTTTTTTTTGGCACACATTTAATAATGATCCATAATCAACTCTCTTGTTGGACAGAGAGGCCCTTGGGTGCCCCAATTTGTTCTGTGCAGGCACTGAGTAATAACACAGAGCTGCAGTACCAGTGTCAGTGGTCAGGGGGCGACCCACAGGCTGGTCTCTCATTCCCCGTACTCAGCAACACCAGCAGTGGTGCAGGGGACTTCAACTTGACTGTTGCTGCCTCAGCCAACCTCAGTGGGAAAACTGTCACTTGCCTTGCAGACCACCCTGTGGAACAGAATAAATGCAATGTTACTGCATGTAAGTTTCAGATATTTTATAAATCATCAGTCCAGAATGGATGTAAATCTGAACAACGTATCACGCAAAAAAGATAAAATGGTTATTACTGACTTAAATAGAACCTTCTCCTTAACCTTTGCTAGGTAGTCCAATGGATTTCTTACCAGTCGTCAGAACCACAGTTGACTTGGAGGCCAAAATCGTGGTTACCATTGACTGTGTCAGCAAGGCCTTGCCTCAGGCTGTGGTGTCATGGTCCAAAGGCAGTGAGCTGGTAACCAATGGGACAAAATATCAAATCAGCAGTGACACCTCAGAGCTCAGGATTCGTAATTCCAATGTCAGCAGTTTTCTCCTGCAAAACTACACCTGCACGTGCCGCAACCCCCTTGGCAGCCGGAGAAGGCAAATTCAGTTACTAGGTGTAGTATTGACTTTGAAAATGTTTGTTCTTTGCCTGCTGCTCTTGGTTTGGTAGCTGTAGCCACACAGTACAAACTGCAGAAATTCCATATAGGAATCTGTTGCCATCAAATTTTGAATTGAGTTTGACTTTGATTGGAGTTCTGAAACAACAGAGCCTCTGAGAGCTAAGTAATACCAGAGATTGCTCTTTCCCTTTAAACAAAGCTGCCCATTGTTGGTATGCCTCTCCCCCTCTCTTGCCCTCTCCTGAAACCCAACAATCCTTCTCTCTCCAGGACCGTCTATCTCAGATTCCAGTTTGTTCCCTAATCAAGATGGAACCATCGCCACGTTGACCTGGGAGATCCTGCCTACCTCTGTTGTTACAGGTAAAGTTACTTATTAACTCTGGGAAAGCAGCTCTGCAATGCTTCTGATTGATTTGTTTTTACAGAAATATCTCCAACAACACAGAAAAACCCAACCTTCTTTGGAAATTGGACATATCAGCAAAATTGCAGAGGACAGGAGGGTGAAAACTGAAATTCTAGAAGATAGGGGTGTAAATATTGTGTAGGCTTAAAGTGCGAAGCCACTGGCAGAGCAGTGTTATGTTTCAGATCAAATGCGTGTCGAAACTACAAAACTACTGTGGAAGGCAAATGTCAGTTTTTGTTTTGTGTTTGTCTGTTTTATATGTACAGAATAAAACAGCAAGAATTTCGTAACATCTTTTTCTTGCAATGCAAATGCAAGTAAACACAGTGCATCAAAACGCTGGTACTGACCTGGAGTACTGAGTACATCATTAGTGAATTAAAGTATTTATTTACAGTATTTTTAAGGGATAAAGCATTCCAGTTTTAGTTTTCTGAATTTTATTTTAAGCAGTCAAAGCAACATGAAAGCCTTTTGTCCAAAGATTCTGATGACGGGACCATTCAGCACGTCCTGGGAATGTCAAATATAAGCAATCTAAACAGCCACATTTGCTCCTGTAAAGGTTTTGACATCCAAATGAAAGGACCAGAACTCTTGAGTGATGATAACAGCAACCAAAATAGAGGCATATCAAATGAGTATCACTCCATCCAGCAAAAACCTGGCTCTGCCCGGAGTGCTGACATTATGGTTCTCAATCCCAAGTCAACGTACAGGTTTCGGGTCCTTCCCGTAGCTGGTAACACCAAAGGCGAGCCATCTGAAGTCCACAGAATTGGTCCAGGTAAGGTAAATTTTTAGCTGAGAAAGGCACCTTCTGTGTAACAGTGTTGAGGATCCTTGGTTACTGTCAGTCCTGCATGGATCTATGCAGGTGGAGGGTTAAGCGGTCCGGCCATTGCTGGCATTGCAGCCGGTATTCCCTGCAGCCTTCTTTTCCTGCTCCTGCTTTGTGGCCTCATCTATCTCTGTCTCTATTACTACAAGAAAAGAAGTAAGAATGTTTCCTTGCCAACAAATCCAAATCAAGTTTTCGAATGTGTTGACACAATTTCTTAATATTTTGATGATGTAAAATGTTCTTCAGTGACTGTTTTCGGCTTTCTGTCATTTGTAGGTCGGCAGACAAGATATCCAGTGTCCAGAGCTGTTGAGAAAGTAACAGTCACATCATTGGCCACCACAATAACTGTACGTTGTCTGGGTAGCTGCTAACACATTAGCATCTTAATTAGAATTACTAATGAGTTCAACATATCACAGACCCTTATGTCATGCACCACACATATAGTCAATATTTGGGATTTGCACAAGATAGCAAATTCCACATCTTTGATTTTGTTGGGTTGTTTGAACTTCTTTGTTTTTACAGTCAAAAGCAGCACAAGCAGATACAACTCCTCATAACCTGCTGACAGGAAGGCTGAAGTCTCCCCCTGATTACAACCAATTACATCAGGTAATGTGTCTGATAAAATATGCACCGAAGCATCACATGTTGTGTCGTTACAGATGAAGCAGCATGTGTCTGTTTTCTTTCAGGCTCCCTCTGAAAGATCAGTGGCTCTTCCCACATTTGTCCCTCCACCACCTGTGAGGATTGCTACGACTGTCTGAACTCCAAAAATTATTGTTTTGTTTGTTAGGGTTTTTTTTTTTTTTTTTTTTTTTTTTTTTTTTTTTTTTTTTTATGTGTCAGATTTTATGTTTGTATCAATAACCATCAGTGCCATTTTAATTGATCTGGTTAAGATGAATACTTGTGCAACAATCAGCAATTTTTAAATCTGATTCATTTTGTAATATTTATTGATAATAAAACTAAATTAAACTTACATTAGCCGTGTATTTTAATTAAGAAATAGCTCCTGACAAACCAACATAACATTTTTTAAAAATTCTGTTTACAAAAGTGTTCTGATACTGTATAACACTGTCATGAGTGGGTGGAAAATGAGATAAATCTCTTCTTAGGATGTTATATCTGTTTTGTTGTGCTCATTATAACCTTAAAGCTACATCCACTAACTCTCTCTCTTACTAGGTTGCATTTTGATTAGTTGTGTTTTTGTTTTTTTGTTTATTTTTTTTTTGTTTGTTTTTTTGTTTTTTTTTTCCCCCCAGTGGTGGGATGTGTGTTAGTGAAGGGAGTAAATTTAGGAGTGTTGTCAGTGTTTCTTGTGATTTCAGATATTCTTGCCTATAAGCTCCTTCCTCCCTCTCCTTTGGGAGACACATTTGTGAAGTAGCGAGTGAGTCGTATTGCATATGACTCTGTGAATAGGTGTTATATGCAATACCAAGATGCTGCCAAACTGCTTTTATTGTGGAGGAACACATTCAGAATGTCTGTCTGCATCATGGTGTTTTGATACAGAGAATGTTTTATATGTGTGCAGTAGATGGTGCTGTTTTCCAGTGATACAGACTTCTGTTATATTTAGATTTGAGCTGTTTTTTGAACAATAGAGGCTGAGAATACTTGAATAAGATGTTTCTCTCTCTCTCTCTCTCTCTCTCTCTCTCCACCCTCTTGAAATGGTTCTCTTTCTTTTGTCTCTTAGCTAATCTAGTGCTAATTTTTTATTTTTTTTAATTTGCATTGAAAGTTCAGCCTTGGTCTAAATTATTGCTCGTTTCTGTTGAAAATTACACATAATCCCTTAAAATAAAATAAATATGCAAACTGGATGAAGACTAAAACTACATTTGAGGAACTGAGGATTAATACAACGGCCTACATTAGGCCTCTGATCAACAAAAATTAAGAAAGAGCTGCTGTTAAGAAAGGGAAGCTTGATAGTGTGTAGCCTGATAAGAGTGTTAACCTTTAACACAAGATAATATACCACAGTTACACTTAATTTGCACCTCATTTGCATCATAGGTCTGTGTTCATCCGTGTGAATAAGATGAGAACATTTTTCGCTGCACACGCCAGTCAACACCATGAGCCAACAGCTCTTCAGTTTCTCTGGTGGCTGTAACAGAAAGTGAGTCCTCCCTAAATGGTTTAACAGATAAAATAGGTAAAATACCCACTGCCTACATTCAATAGTGACCCAAGTGATCACAATTATAATGATTCTTCGTGCATTGTTGCTTTAGTGCAGATGCTCCTATTTTATTTGTAGGAGTGCCTCCACAAAAGACAAGTGCAGACATTACCTGAATAGACATCAGAGCTAAAAGGATGAATTATTGCTTGTGTCATCCACAATTCTGGAGCTGCAGAGGGCAGCAGAGATGACATGTATAGGTCACACAGCTAAATATGATAGAAGTTGCATGTTGATACAGCAAGCACTCTCCAGTTGTGCAGCGTAAAGATGTGTTTTACACAGTCACACTAACTATTCAAAACATTTTTATACCTGCAGTCAAAATGGAAATCAGCCTTTTAAGCTTTATTTGTTTTTAATCTGTAATTATGCCTTTAAATCTATTTATTTCTCAAGTCATTTGCATATTAATTTATTCATTTATAAAATGTTGTCATGCACTCATTCACATCACGTATACAGATGCTGTAATTAAGCTGTTAAACAGAGATAATGAAGTTGCAAAATGTTTATCTTCAGGATTCCCAGCAGGCAGAATTCCCCGGATATGACAAGAGAATAAATAATCTGTTTAATCATCTGTGTTTGCTTTTTTAATCATTAAAAAATAAAGCATTAATGAGGCAGATGTTTTTGCATCAGTGACAGACATGACAAATTGTCCATTTAAATCGTGTTCAGTAACTTGCTGCATTATAACGCAGTAAGTAGGTGTCAAAGATCTTAATATGTTGTTATTATGCTAATATAATTGTACGTTGTTGAGACAGCTGAGCGTGTTGCACTCTCTGTGTGCAGCTTGTAACTTTTTTAGGCAGTTATTTGGTCATGTTATCTGTCCCTGTGACCACACCCCAACGTGCTGAAAGAAAGTGTGCGCTTCAGCATGTTGCATTGACTGCAGCAGTACTGCAAGCCTTTGCACATCCACAGTTCCAGAAGGCCTCATAGAACAACAGACAAGAACTGTGGTGCACCAGCCTCAACACCCTCCAACACCATCACCCCCTCCTCACCTCCACCCCCAAAATACTCCCATATAGTTCACTGTGAAAGGGTCATGTGCCTTTTTGCCCACCAGTTCAAG
Source organism: Lucifuga dentata (assembly GCA_014773175.1). NCBI lineage: Eukaryota > Metazoa > Chordata > Actinopteri > Ophidiiformes > Bythitidae > Lucifuga > Lucifuga dentata. The sequence goes on along the minus strand of VXCM01000004.1, from coordinate 207,663 downwards.
TGCATTTGTTCCATGCTGACCGTTTTAAAGGATTTTGCCTCCATCAACAGAAAAGTGAGGGGATAACTTTTTGGAATTCAGCCTAGGGCTTCCTCTTTCACATTTCGCTCACTCCTGGCTTGCACTCTCTCTCACTCTTTCCCTGAGGAAAGGTTGATTTATCCTGAAGAATTCAGGTAAGATGTTGCAGGATCTTTCCTTAATCAGAAAGAGAGTGATGATAACAATAAATAAAGCATATTATGATATAAGAACTTTGTGTCACACAGGTGGGCCAAGAGGCCTGTGTGACAGCAACAAGCTTTCAGGATTACACTGATTATTTAAATTTAATGATTCTATTTTTTCTTAATGTATTTTTCAAAGGTTAGGTTTTTGATTTTGATCATGAGCCAGAATTTGTTCTCATTTAATACAATATTTTCTACTGTTCTTTGAAAATCTAATTGGTTTGACCAGTTTTGATGAAGGATTATGTACAGTTCAGCCACAGACACAGAGAGGAATAGGATTTAAACTGATTTTAATATAAGAGTTTATTCAAGGAGTTTGAATAATTCAGTTTTTTTTTTTTTTTNTTTTTTTTTTTTTTTTGTTTTTTTTTTGTTTTTTTTGTCTTGTGTAGAATTTAAGACACTCTAAATATAATTTACATTTGCATCTGCATTTAAAGCTACCATCGTCGTCCCTTCATTTCAAAACTTTGTGCAATGTTTTATTCTTGGCAGCATGTGTATCAGCTTGCAGCATTTTTCACAGCTTTGTAGGTGCGTCAAAGTGGGCTGAGGTGTATCTGACGGTATTTTCAAAGTTCCTTTTTGATATCTGTGGTTTTAACTGGAAAATTTCTTTCTTCTTATTTCTTCTTTATTCATCTGTAGATGTAAGATAACGTCCAAACAGGAACAGTACATGTTGTGATGTATGGTTTTGCTTTGACATTACAAGAATTAGAACTGCTCATGAAGACAGTTCTTCTCTGTGTGCTTTGCTGATACAGAAAACTCTGCGTTTTTAGAAACCATAATATATTCAGTTAAATGACTAAGTGAATATTTTCGGCTCAGTTTTTTTATTTCATAAACATGACATTTTGAACTTGTGTGACTCTGGCAAATAAGTTATGACAATTTTTATGAGAGAAGGTCTTTCATGTCCATAAGGAAATGGAGTGATAAACACACAGAAGATGATAATTACGATATTTAACCCTGTTGCTGGAGACAAACTCATGGTTTGAGAACATGGTTTGTGTTAGGTATATAAATCTGGTGTTTTACCTTTGTCAGACTAAGCTTCCCTTGTTTAATATTTATCCATCTGAGGTGTATCTCAGTGGACACAATGATCAGATTAATCTGCATTTGGCTCAGATACACCAAATCTAACACTCCTGTTAATTCAATCCACTTTCTGCTGAATAATCCATTGACTCTCATCTCCTTTTCTTTTTGCCCAGTGCCTTAACCGCTATCACAGTGTCCCTCAGGATGTACAGCTTCATGGGAGGGGGCCTTTTTTGTGCCATCGTGGGGAACATCCTGTTGGTGGTCTCCACAGCTACAGACTACTGGATGCAGTACCGTCTGTCTGGCAGCTTTGCCCATCAGGGCTTGTGGAGGTACTGCATGTCTGGCAAGTGCTACATGCAGACAGATAGCATTGGTAAGTGGGAGGATCATTAAAGTCTCTCTTTGTGTCTACCTGATGCACATCAAACCTCACCAGAGGCCAGATCTACTTAGGAGGAATACATTGATTATGACTGTGAAATTTTCAATTATGCAGTCCTGTTTGAACCAAATCAGAACCCCTTAATCTTATGGAGGCAATAAACACAGACTCTTTAGATGACATTCATACAGAGACACCCACGCACAACATGCTGCATGGTGCAAATACAACAGGACCAGCAGCAGGCAGTGTTAAGGTCTTTCATTTTAATAAATATTGAAATGTGTCAATATAAAAATGCTCTGTTAGACATTAAGTCCACCATTCAAAATCTGTCCATTTCATTTCTAAAGGATCTGTGTATTAGAGATATGTATATGTACAAGATATTCCAATGTGTAATCCTTATATATATTGTTGTGACATGTATTTTAACCTCTTCAACTCTTCGCTTAAACCCACCTAACTTTATTTTAAATTCTAGTCAAGATCCCAAGGTTTCCATTCCAGTGTCATAATAAATTATGGTGTAAATGATGATATATACTGTGATGACCAGAAGTCTGAGACCACTGTGGAAATGCTTCTATTTTGCATTCTTTTTGAATTTAATACAAAATTTTTCATTAGAAATGATAATATCATCTTAACAATTTTAGTGAAATGTCAAATCTTTCAAAAATGTCCATGAATTTCAGAATACCATAGTATTTGGTATGCCCCCCCCCCCACATTTAATGACAAAATGTTTGTGCAGATTATCCCAGCATGATATGAAATGTTCCAAAGAGCTTCTTGTGATGTCAGACTTTCTGATTATTTCCAGATTTACATGGAAAGCATCACAGATTTTCANGAGCTTCTTGTGATGTCAGACTTTCTGATTATTTCCAGATTTACATGGAAAGCATCACAGATTTTCAATGTGGTCTGACTTCTGGACCCCACTGTATATATGATCTAGAATGTTTGCTATAGCTAAAACAAACGTTGCTCCTTGGGTCTTAATATCAGCTCTTAAGTCATAGCTGCTTACAAATAGTGAGTGGTAGTTTAAAGAAGGCATCATAACAGCTAATCTGCAAAGTAACAAGTGGCTACACTTATGTGATTTAAATAAAGTAACTGAAAAGTACTAAGATTTACTATGAAGTGTGATGGAGTAAAAGTATAAAGTCTCAGAAAGTGGAAATAATCTAGTAACTAACTTTTGTTTGTTTGGGGTTATTTTCCTTTTGATATTGTTTATTGTCCAATGACTTTTCAATAGGGATCTAAGGCAAAGTTACTATCTACATTTGTACGTGTTAACTTTATCTGTATCTGTTTTCAGATGCAAACCAAAAATTGACATACATATCTTAGAATATCTGCTTTCCATCTTAAAGTGTTTGGTGCATTCCAATAGTTGCCATTAGTTTCTCCATGAAGCAAAGCATTAGTTAGAAAAAAAAGAGGATTTTCTGTTTGTTTGCTATTATTAAAATATTACAACTTTGGTTTTTGTGTTTATAATAATGTTTATAATGCATTTTCTGCTCAGATCCAAATCACGTATATTTAGGTGCATCCCTGCTTTTCCAAAGTACGATTGCATTTGCACTGAAATCCTCATTCATCTGTATGATCATCTTCATCATATTTTCTTTCCCTCATTTTTCTCCTCCTCAGCCTACTGGAATGCTACACGTGCCTTTATGATCCTCTCTGCCATGTCATGCTTCTCCGGCATCATCGCTGGAATCCTCTCCTTCACTCACTTCTCAGCCTTTGAGAGGTTCAACCATTCATTTGCTGCTGGGATCATGTTCTTTGTTTCAAGTAAGTGACAGAGCACCAGACAGAGAAACAAAATAATGTTATATTAATTTTATTTTGTTATTTTATTATTTACCTACCTAGTATGGTTTATTATTATTTTTATTATTATTATTTATATATCATGCAAATTTCGCCAGGCCTGCCATGTAAACTCATCTGTATTTGCGCCATATTTGCTGTTTTGCATATGTGCTGTATTTGTATTGGAACTGATTTTCATTTCTGGGGAAATTTATTTTCCATACATATTCTGTCATTCTCTGTCAGCTCTCTTTGTTTTGCTTGCAATGGCCATTTATACTGGAGTGACAGTGAACTTCTTGGGCAAGCGCTTTGGTGACTGGCGCTTCTATTGGTCATACATACTAGGCTGGGTGGCGCTGCTTATGACCTTCTTTGCAGGTAAGTTAGTTGTCTTCAGGTTTGGTAGAGTAAAATATAATAGAGAAATGATCATATTTTGCTATTATTAAGCCACAAACTTTCATCTGAACCAATTAAGATCGAGATTAAAGGCGACATATTGCAACTTTTGTATTGTCCTTCATTTTTATAGCGTAATATAATTGGGAGTTTGTGTTGAACATTGTCAAAGTTACAAAACTTGAGGTTGATGCCTATAGAAATGCGCCAGTAAAACAAACCCATATCGTGAACTGCCACGTGTAACATGCATGGTTAGACGTACCCACTATATATGAGGCTAGCAAGCATTTGGCCAGCATCAGCCATGTCACAGCTGGCCAGTCAGAACAGAACAGGTTTTTGAGAGGTGGCCTTAAAGAGGCAGTACCTAAAATGGTTTGTTTTCACTCAGTGTGCACAATGGAGCGTCAGCAAGGTAGAATAGAAGTAGATCCATAGGTTTCTTTTTCTTTTTTTTTTTTTTTTTTTTGCATGTTAAACCATTGCAAAGGTTTCTAAATGAAAATTGGAACATGGAAGTCTCAAAATACACCCCTTCAATTATTTAGATAGTAAGTATATCAAAAATATGCTAAATGAGCCAGTCAGTTAATTTTCCAAAATCTTTACATACACTCTTTACATCATTTATTATTGTAAAACAAATCATATTACCAATACACACTCCTGTCACATGAACACTTCCTGAAACTTTATTTAATTCATTAAGTTCCTGCAGTTTGTCCTGCATTGGTGCACTTTTACCAACCTTTCACTCAATACAAACACACGCAGTATAGTTTCAAAATCATGTCAAAAAGACTTATGTACAAATGAAAACACAACAAGGATTTCCTATTTAATTTTATTTCACAATAGTTTCTTATTGTGACATAATCTTGCACTTGACCTTCACTGTCTGTGTATAAAAGACTTGTAATAATTAAACATTACTTTGCAGTTTACTCATGTTTTGTTTTGCAGGTATATTCTACATGTGTGCCTACAGAATGCATGAATGCAGAAGAGTGGCTGGCCCACGCTAAACTTAAGCAGAAGAACTGTGTTCAAATTATGGAGGACATTGATTCTCATGCAAAAAATAACTGTAAAGTAATAAAAACTTGAATTTTGCGCCCGCACCTTGCTTGTCTTGTGATCTTATCATAAAATGCTCTAAAACTGCGAGGTGATATGACCAGTGGGTTGGTCTGAAAAGCAGCTTAGTCACTTTAAGCAGGACTAGTTTCCCTTTAATCACCTATTTTCTTACCCACTACACATGAAAAGCTGCAATAACTATACAGCATCACATGCAGCATTCTCAAATACACATCAATAAAATACAATAATGTTACAATAATATGAAAACCATTGAAGCATAGTAGATATACAAACTATAAAGTTCTACTCTTGGCTGGAGCTGGTGCCCTGTCTTTTTAATTTTGGAAGGCGTAGCCCAAGCACCTTGAAAACTGACTTTTCACTAGTGCAGCAGAAGGTTGCAGAAGAAAAGTAGAAAATGATGGGGTCCAGGCAGGTGTTGAAGGTGCTAAGCAGTAGGGAATAGTACCTCCATTTTGGGCTGACACCCTGGAAGAAGCCAAGCAAGTGAGAAATGTTGTATGGCAGCACACACACGAGGAACACAGCCAGCGTTCCCAAAGCCATACCAATCGCCTTCTCCTTCTGAATCCGTGATATCCTGGGGCGGCTGTAAAGGATTATGATGCAATGCATGTAGCAGTAAACACAAATTAGAAGTGGTATAAGGCAGAGCACGATGAAAAACTCCAAACGGACTGGGAGCAAGATCTTCAGCTGCTTCTCCGTGAAGTTCTCATAGCACACAGTGGAGTTTTTGCTCAATATGGCTGGGTGGTGCTGTGTGATGAAAACAATGCTGCAGTGTGCTGCTGAAATGATCCAGATGACACCACAGGTCACCACTATATACACAGTCTTTTGCAGGTGATGGTAAGTGATAGGGTGAACTACGCCCATATACCGAACAACACTCACTGTCATCAGCAGCAAGGAGCTGGTGTAGATGGTGGAGAAGAAGATAAAAGAGGTGATAGAGCACAGGAAGTGAGGCAGGTTCCACTCCATGCCGGATGCTGCTTCGTGCATCTTGAGTGGAAGGATGATTAAGAAGAGCAGGTCTGAGACAGTCAGATTGAGCAACAGGATGTCTGTTGGTCTTGCTTTAGTGTGAATCTTGATACTGAAGGCACACAGAGCCACGATGTTCGCTGGAAGGCCGATCAGGAAGGAAATGATGTAAACAGAAAGAATGACTTCACTCCTCATTGGCTCCATCGTGGCTCTAAACCAAAGCAAACAAGCAATTATGAACAGCAGCAACACAAAATGTGTCAGGCAACAGTGTCAGATATTTGGAGTTCAACATTATAATCAAGTCAATTTTCTTTTGATTGGGCTTTACAACACTGGATTAGATGCCTAGATAGCAAACTTTGTTCATTTAAGTTGGACATTAGAAAAGTTCTTTGTCTTGACAAGTTAATGAAGTCTGTATACATGGTTTTATAAACACAAATCATAAACTGTTTACCACTTATACTGAATGATATGATATTATTAAAGCATATAAAACACACAAAACATATTTCAACATGAAAAACACAGATCTTAACAAAATAAAATCCTCATTTGGTTAATATACCGTACATATTGTTATACGTTACAACCTCATTTTATTAGTTTTTATATAAAAGAATTTAAGCTAATTTATGCTGTTTTTCAAGTAATAAAAGTCCATATTTCAAGTACCACAGTTAATTCAAGCCAAAATGACATCTACATCATTCCTGTTGCATGATTTCAGCAGTAAATATGATGTGAATATAAATATTTACTCACCTTGAAGCAGAATTTCAAAGATGATAGTTTAATGGAAAAAACAAAAACAGCTAAAGCTCCAGGTTGTTTTGCTTTGCTGTGTTTTCTTTGGTAACAACATTTATGACCCTTGTATATGCAGCCAGCTGAGCTCTTATAACCTGCTATAAACCTGAAACTGCAATTCAAACGCAAGTCCAGAGTGACGCTGATCCACCCATTTTAGACTGAGCAGAAACCTTTGGTTAATATTAACGAAAATGCAAAACTATAGCTCATACTGACTTTATTATTGGGCATGCTCATCATGAATAAAGGTCCACCTCCCACTGGCAGTCCCACTCTGACCATGATAATTAGGTTTACATTTCATCAGGCCATGAACCTGCATTTATTCAAAGTTACGCCTACACCACACGCTCAGAGAATAAGTCATCATTACAGATACACAAATTAGTTTTCCACACAGCCTTTCAATTTCTAATATCTTTTCCAAGTTCATGCCCACTGTGTCATCGCTATAATGAACCAGTATCAGATATTTTGTAGACTACAGTAATGTCTCATGTGATGGAACATAGTTACACATATAACTGAAATACAGTAGGTGATACTATCAATATCATTTTAATTCTCATTTTAAAAAATCCTATACAGTAGATGCTACTGTCTATATAATTTAAATTCCTGTTTACAAAATTAAAAAACACCATATAATTAATAATTAAGAATTTGTTCTAATCTATGTGTTTAAACAGGGACTTCAGTTAACTTACAATTTTACAGCAGTAGTTGATGTCCTCTGATCAGTAGTTTAGATAGACATTCATGTTATTATATGTATCCTGTGGGATGCCAAAAACAAAATTTTAATATATTTGTAGATGTTTGTGCAACAAAAACAACAATTAAAATCACATGATGTCCTTTTTAAGATTGGAGTAGAGATTTGAGAAACAGAACAACATCGCCACTTTCAGGAAGCTGTTACAAATTATATTTGATGAATGTCATGTTGGAGTATTATGCCGATAGTAGTGCCTCATTGAAATCCGTCAATTGAATAATCAATTAGTCAGTTTTGATTTGTCAGTTTTCACTATTGGAGTGTTAGTCATTGGTCTTTACTGGAAAATTATAGCTAAATCGCTGACACTATATTAATATTGTCAAAGATGTTTTGGACCTTTAAAAGCATTAAATTCTCTCTTACTTTTCTTTGCTATGAGCAGAATTATTCAATATAAAGTATTTGTTAAGGTCTGTCAGCTCCCAAATATGACCCACATGTTTTACATGGCAAAGCCAGTGTGTCATTCATACAGTAAACTAAGAGACGTGAAGGTATCCAGTGTAACAAAACTCACAGGATTTAGAACATGGAATAAACCACAAAATAAAAGCCTGATGTAGTATTTTTAACGACAGGGATCCATAGCTTGATCACTTGATCAATAGCTTATTCTTTATAAATAAGTTATTTACACAGTTTAAATATATTTTGAGTGTTGAAATAAAAAAAAATAACCGAGGTAGTTGATACTATTTTGCCATCAGATGTGACAAGGCAAATGTTTCAAAAAACTGAAAAAGATATGTTCATATACCTGTCATTGACTTATGAAGAAGATTTAAAGGAAAGTTGTTATATTTGGTTTTTTTGGCTTTATTAGATTAAAAAAAAAAAAAAAAAAANAAAAAAAAAAAAAAAAAAAGACATGACAGAGAGAAACAGGAAAGATGGGTAAGAATCAAGGGAATGATAAGACATGAGGCTTTGCTGTCTGTACCTTAGTCAGCTGCTGTATTTTGGATCTTCTTGGAGAGGTTGGTGGGCTGCTTGTGGATTGTTGAGTTGTGTTTGTTCGCTGCATCCTTGCCACAAAGTCATTTTCATAAATGGAGGGAACTCTGTCCACCTCAGCCTTCCTCTTAGATTTGCATGGTTCAACTTGCGCTTCTTCATCTTGGGATCTAACAGTTGAAGAAAGAAAGAAAGAAAGAAAGAAAGAAAGAAAGAAAGAAAGTGGAAATTGAGCACATACACTTGGGTTATTGAACATTCATGTTTCTGTGGACACAAACTCTCATTTCGCTATTTTGCACATCAACATTTTGCCCAGGTATCATGGGTGATTGATAAATTCTGAGCCTGACATAGAAGGAAGTAAGGGCTATAATTTGAAGTAAAAGGAATACAATTCCTTGGGTGTTTGAGATATTAACTGCATTCATTAATGTACAGGGTTCAGGCTGTCAACCTTACTTTTACAGACATTAGACATTTACCTCTTCAAAACATAAGAAAGGCTTTAACTCGAACTCATTTGGCATCAAATGATCAAGTCATATTAGTTGTGGAGGATTTCTTTCTTTCTTTTTTTTTTTTTTTTTTTTTTTTTTACAGCCGAGAAAAGGACACTGATGAAACAGGGAGAATCCCTCAATCATAATTGTCAAGTTGGAAGGAAATTATGCTGAAAAATAAATAAATGCAGCACCTCCGAATTACATCCTTCTATGAATGGCTCAGAACATACCAATCAGTCCGCAAATGTGAACTGACTTTCTAACTTTTCAGAATTCTTACATGATAAAGGGCTTAGTTATTTTAAATATTGAACCTTTATAGACCTTAAAAAAAATCTTTCCTCAAATAATACTGTTCATCATATTAAAAGATATTGTCAAGTATTTTTGTTGGAATTAAGAATAGCATCACTTTCTTTACCTCTGACTGTTGTGTGCTTGTTCTTGTTGATTGCTGATGACATTGTCCAATAAGCTTTGTGGCCTTAAAAAGATGAAAAATGTTTCAAATTCATTAATTAAATCAATGAGCAACAATCACAGAAAATTGCAGTTACCTTAAAAAAGCAGCATTGTTGTACTCAACACCTAACTGTGGTCTAGAAAACAAAATTAGCCATTGACCATTTAATCAACCACTGAAACACAATCATGATGGATGATATAGAACAAAGTCCACCAACCTGTTTCTTGGCTGTCTTCTGTAAATGAATGCTAAGCAGCCCAGCAGCACAGGAATTCCCAATAACATTACAGGCCACGATAGCATGTTCAAAGATGCTGTAAAAGAAACAGTGTGTTCTTCCATTCAGATTCGCTTCTGATTAAGGTGTGATTGGAAGAAAAACTACCACAGTTCAGCTTACATGTTTTTGGCCAGTTGTATGTAGGCAATGGCAGCAGTTTGGTGTCACTGCCAAGTGAGTTTGTGGCTCTGCAAGATATATTAGCCAGGCTTTGAACTGTGCCATTTATTTCCTCAGAGACAACATTTTTCTCATTTCTTGAGACAGAGGTAAAGGAAGATGTGATGGCATCATTTCCATTGACGGTCCAGGATATCGAGGCATTAGGGGACGCTTCTGCTCGACACACACACTTCAGTGTATCCCCCATCAGGCTGCAGGTGGAGTTGGAGAGGATTTCTGGGGGATCTAGAAAGATGGAGTGACAGTGTTGTAAATGTAACAGGAAATTAAACATTTCTGACTTCTTGGGTTTCTGACATGCTTTTAAAAATAAAAGTGTGAAGCTGCACTGTGAAGCAAAAACATTTTTGTTGACTTGTTTGTCTTAAGCAATCTATAGTTTTTGTGGGCAGCTGTGTATAAGGAGGTCTTTGTTGGTGCAGTGTGCTTCATTGCCCACCAGTGGCTCCGTGCCTACACACAGGCTGACTCTAAAGGGCCGAATGAGTGTTAACCTGAGATGCCGATTCATAAGAGACTCAGCACTGCAGTCGTTTACTTAAGTGAATTTGAATCAGTGGAACTTGGTGAAACCGAAAGACTGACATGTTAAATTGCTAACCAGAAGCACTGTGGTCAGTTGTGTGTCTGAATTGCTGAAGCCTCTAATACACTACTATAGCATGAATATGATGAAGTATTAGGGCTATAGTAGATGAAAAAAAAAAACAAGACAGAGTGGGGGGATATTTGAGAAAAAAACTTGCAAATTTCCAAGAAAAAGTCACAAATTTGACAGCCAAGAAAATTACAAAAAAAAACTCAGAAATCTGCAAGAAAACAAAATTACAAATTTGAAAAAAAAAAACAAAAAAAACTCACAAATATGCTTGAAGTTGTGGCTTGGTTTTGCAGTGTGTGTTAGCCTATTCATTAGCCTAATAAATGAGGGATGGTGGCTTGCTGCTGCTTTGTTCTTGCTTTTATCAGGTTGAATCGGTGTCTCTGACCATTCGAGACAAACCACTTCAAAGGACCGAGCTCCCCTAGACTATTAGAAAATGTTTCTAGGCTTAAACTCCATTTTAGCTGTCATGTAAGTATCGCACAGGATAACCGTCAAACAACAGAATGTGCTTACGTATTAATGCAGAAACTGGTGTTTACTGTTTTAACTGCTGATCATTTTACTTTTATTAATTGTTATAGTGGTATTGTTCAGTGACCAGCAGAAGAACACTGACCACCTTCCTGGCATGAGTGTGTGTCACCATTTATCTAAAAGTTGGAGATAAAGAATATATGATTTTTACATTGAACATCCAGATCCAACCAGTCTGACTGCCCAGCTCCAATGTAATTGTAAGCAACGCAGGAGAAAGAAGTATCTCGCATGATGTTGTTGAAGGACATTTTCCCCTGAGTGGAATTTATTTTGTCATTTTGACCCATTTGTCTCCTGAGCCATGTGTACATGTGGGGTTGTGGGTTACAATCAGCAACACACTCCATGATGATGCTGCCACCCTCAACTGCTGATTCATTTTCCATCATCAGGGTCAAAGTCACAGGTTTATCTGTGGATACAGAAGATGATGCTGATAACGTATATGTACCTTTAAATCTGTCACATTTATACTTTACATTGAACAGTCTCAAATTATTACTTACATAAAACATTGAGTTCAATTTCTTCACTTTCTGTGTTTAAAGTGTTGAACTGTGCAGAACAGCTAATTTCATTTTTACTCATTTTATATGTTGCCAGACCATGCAGCTTCTCAGTGTACAGCCACTGCCCCTGCATTTGCTCATTATAGGCCGTTAATGTGGAGTTTTTCAGGAAAGGACTGATGTTCCAATGCAGGGATGGTGGTGAGGAAGGGCAGGAGTGGATTATACTACAGTCGGCCTGGAAAATGTCTCCATCTTGCATTTCCTTCTGAATGGAGATGACTGGCGCTTTTCTCTCTGCAGGGTCCAACAAGGAAATTATAAAATAACATGGCAGCAGCTTTTGATCTAAAATGAACTTATGTAACCATTCAACATCAAAATGATGACCTAATCAAATAAGACACATCTTTGGAGTCTAAGCTTCCCCTTATTCTTGATGTTCAGAATCACATTGTCTTAAGAATTTGTCCAAACTGATTTTTTTCCTTCTTTCTGTAATCTTAATGTATCATTAATTGGAAAATACAACCTAAAACAGACTTTACATTGTGATTTTCCAATGATATTCCATCCATTCATTCTCTACACTCACTTATCCTGGTGTCAGAGGGGGCTAGAGTCTATCCCAGCATCTAATGGGAGAGAGGAATTACTGATGAAGTCGCTAATCTATCACAGGGCTAAAACATAAAATATAACATCAAGACTTATTCACAGCTACGGGCAAATTAGCATGTCCAATTTATCTAACCTATATGTGTTTCGACTGTGCCAAATGCATGCTGGAATAGGCTCCAGCCCTCCTTGACCCTGAAAAGCACAAGTGGGTATAGAGAATTAATGAAAGGGTGAAGCGGCGGGTGGATGGATGAATGATTTGACTGGTAAAGTGGGATTGTTAAAGTTTCACTTGTTCACTGGCACCGTCATATTTAACACTGAACTGATAAATGTTCTACTTGTTCATGCAGTTCTGAAGTTAATGGAGTTAAATTAACTTAGGAATTACTAACAATACTTACCAACAATGATAGTCACAAGTTGATGATGGAATTTTCCAGAGTTTTCAGTGTTTGGGTTGATCCAGACGTAAATCTGAACGTTGTGGTCGGCTCTCCTCACATCATCAATTTTCAGGGTGCAGTTTCCCTCAGTAGGTTTACCCAGAACTGAGGTGCGTCCTCTGAACTGATCTTCCACCGTATCAGGGTATAATCTGTCATAGACTTTTGGGTAATATATCCTATCATACTGGTACCAGATGACCCGATAATGAGGCTGCGTACGACAGGGAACCACAGCACAGCTCCCCTCCACTGCAGTGACAGTTGTGGGTGTTGTGATGATCCAGCTGTGCACCTGCTGGCTCACTAAGAGACCTTTGTGGGGTGAGAGGAGCAGGAGTGGTTGGGGTGGTGGNGCGGGTATCAGAAGATATTAAAAGATTCTGGTCAGTCTTTATCGTGATGTTATTTCTGGTGACGAATGAGAATATGAGATATGCTCTGCACAAGTGGAAGCACAGATGCACAGAGGCTAACCACAAACTGAATTTGCTGCAATACACCATCATATCTAAAGCATCAAAGTACTGTCACATCATAATAACATCTACGGTTTTCTCTAAGTGTTGCAAAACTGATATAATCAGTTATCAAAATTGTCACAAATTATACACAACAATTTTTGGTGTCAGAAATCAGCAGTGTCCTTGGGTATCATTGATATTAGCCGTAATAACAGATTAGTGTAAGAATAGATTAAGGGATTCTCTAAAGGACTCTTTGTGGCTCATTGGTCATGTTGCCTGATTCTGTATGTTAAGATTTACAAGAATTAGAACCATGATTGTCTCCGTATCTCAATAGACAACTCATCCAGTGCACTATGCTAACACATTAGCATGCAGTGTTATCCCAGCAAGGTGGGAAATAGCACCATATTGCAGTTCTGAATTCATAAAAGACCAGACCAATGGTTTTGCAAATTTGAGCCCAATAAATACTACTCACATACATGCTACATGACTGCCAAATCTTTATTTTTGGATTGTTCATTTTTCCTTATTTGAGCCCAAACTCCCAGAACATCAGCACATAAATAACACAGCATATAGTATTAGAAATATTATGCTTAAGTGATTCAGTGTGAGTGTAGTTGCAGAGAAATCTTACCAGTAAAGAATCTTAGCAATCCCGGCAGATGAACAGTCGCCATTGAGAAAGTCAATGAATTTGTATAGCAATCAGCAAGTCACCGTCTGACCTTTTAATTTTTTTGACACACAGAAAACATAACAATATGACTCCAGTTTTTATGATATTTGTACTTGCATAATTTCTGCACATTCCTGCACTGTTTTTGCACAGGAAGTAGTGCTGAAATTGTGATGTCTCAATCAATGGGTGACAAAAAGTGTCTGACATTGATCTTCAGCATGTTTAGATTTACACAGAGTAAATCCCGAAAGCCTTAAAGGACCATACCACCCATTTTTACGTTTGAGCCTAATATATTCAATTTTCATACACATAAGGTTACTGATGATCATTTCCCAAAGCATACNTTTGAGCCTAATATATTCAATTTTCATACACATAAGGTTACTGATGATCATTTCCCAAAGCATACTATTGAAACTATGAATTAAAAAACTTTTTTTCCTACCTTCCAGACTACCACTGGTTTCAGTTCATTCTGGTACACTATTAAAATCAACTTGTTGANTTTCCTACCTTCCAGACTACCACTGGTTTCAGTTCATTCTGGTACACTATTAAAATCAACTTGTTGAAACTTTCTTATAGGCAATCCAATCTGGGATAGGTAATCCATCATTGTGAACAAGACGTATATTCAGGTTTTTTCGAAGTTTCGTAATTTTAGCATTTAAGCACAATAAAAACTCCAGGGTGAATGTATGTCTCCACCAGGGAATATAGTCCCAAAAGAAGACCTGCATTTATCGAAATATTTTAACAGCCGTGACTACATAATTTTGTGTAACTATTAGCAGGCGAAACATCGATTTTTAAGGTGATTGTAACGCTTGAATATTTGATTTTGAAAGATTAAGAGATTTTGCAAATTATCATGAAAGCTGAAATACATTTTTATCCTTTGGGAAATGATTGTCAGTAATGTAACGTATGAAAATTGAATGTATTAGGCCATATTAGGCTCAAACATGCAAAATGGATGGTATGATCTTTGAAGTATTGGTATTTAATATAAATATTTCAGTATATTGTATTTTATATTTAGTCATAATATTTAATATTATAATATGGCAAAGTGCTCCCAGTGCAGAAGATGTGCCCCTCATCACTAAAATTTTCATAATTCTGAGCATATTTTCTGTTGTTTATATTAGTTTTGCTAGTCTAGAATGCACAGTTCTGATACAAAGAGAATTCTTATGTCCTTTGCATGTGAAAGTCACACTTCCATGTGTTCCCTTTAAGATCACTGCTGTCACTATGTAGTAACTTTGGCATGTGTTGGTATAATTAGAAAGAGGAAGAGGATAAAAACACTGTCATTTAACATGTCACCATTATAGAAATATAAATAAGGGTCAACTTCTCCCAGTTTATGTAATTACCATAAAGTTTTCTAGACCAGATCAAATTATTCTGTAACTTTTCACCAAAAGTATTAAAAGTAAATCTGGGAAAACAGATAATATTCAGTGGTTTCATATTTTCCTGTAATGGACAAGAAGTCTTACCTTGACAGAAGAGCTGGTGAATGAGCTTGTCTGTGAACTGTGTTACACACACACACACACACACACACACACACACACACACACCTCCTACACATGCAGACACACACACCTCCTACACACGCACACACACACACACGCCCATCACCATCACCACCACTGCCTCAGCTCTATTCAGTTTCAAACAAGAAATTTAATGACTGACGAAGAGTGTTGATCTATCTATCTATCTATCTATCTATCTATCTATCTATCTATCTATCTATCTATCTATCTATCTAATTATAATACAGGCTAAACAAAACCAAATGAAAGCATCTGAGGAAATAGAAATATATTTTATTGTGCAATGATTTGTTTTTTAAATTATTAATAGAATATTAGAATATATAGTAAATAAGTAATAAGCTTATAAGGATATCCATTGTGACCATGATGCACTAAGCCAAGGCAGCATTTATAATGCAAGGATTTTTAGCTGAAATTTATAATAAAACCTCAGTCTCTGATATGTTATTTATCAATACACCTGGTTGTGTAAGAACGAACAAGCTCAAACAGGTATGTGTTTTCTCAAGCTCTTTGGATACAAATGAATAGACAAATGCTGCTATTGCTTGCTTATGTATTATTCACTCAGACATGCAAACTATGGCAAGTACAAATGTTTAAAACTCAAAACTAAAAGTACCATGAAAAATAATTGCCACTAGATGGCAACAAAGTCAGCTTATAGTGTCTAACACACTGTTAAAGTTGTAATTTTGACTTGCCCATGCAGTCAGCTATTTCTGCCTGTTTTATATACTTGTGTTTAATCCTTTATGACAGTTCATATGCACATCACAGAAACATAACCTAACACTTGTACCATTACATTCAAAAATAGAACATCCCAGAGTGTGTTAGGGAGCCAAATCATTTTGAGTCGGCCCACAGACCCTACTTACTGACCCCCACTCTAAATGATCTTACAAGCACAAGAATACAGAACTGTGATCTACTTATTCTCAGCGTTGTTGCTCTTAAATTTAACCTGGGCATAGAGACAATCCACTGCCTTCTCTGCATTATTGCTGGGCCCCAGTTTGTCATACATGCTCTCCATCTCCAACGCATTGATAATTGAATTTCTCTTTGTGCTTCTCAGCATGCACCTCTCCTCCTCCAGATAGGAGCTAACAGACAGATGTCCACAGTTTTCCTCCTCCTTCCTCTTTATTGACTTGGACTTCCAATTCACAGTGGAGTACAACACATCAGTACCTTCCTCATTCTTCTTCTCTGGCTCAGAGTTTGTCAAGTTTGAGCTTGTCTCACACATAGTTTGAGGGCCAGGGTGCGAGCCCTGTAGCCCTTGGGTGTTTATGTAAATATCTTCTTTTGTGTTAGGCCCCTAAAATGAAACAAATGTCAGTTATGCACATATTCAAGTTTCATTACATAAAGGAGAAAACCATTTGAGTAGAGATACCTCGTTTCCATTTCCACTCGTCACGTCTTGGCTCGCCACAGGTGACCTGGTGTCACCTGCAGACTGATTCGTTTCATGGAGATTCTGGCGAGACTTCTGAGCCCTGAAAAAATACGGTATGAATGACGTAATATCATTCATTTCACATGAGCAGATTCATTTCCACTTTGGTTGTCCTACTGCAGATTTATTAGTTAACAGAATAAAGAATTGTGAACAGTGAGGAAAGTCAATATATGGGGGTGGAGATGATAAAACTACAGTCACTGCGATGTGTTTTAGCTCTGAAATCATTTTAATGACAATCTGCTACTACAAAAATGGGTCATGTTACACTGACTACCACTTAGGACAAATGAAAGCGATTTGGTGCTAAGCAAGAGCCAAATCATATTGTGTGTGCTCAAACTGCAGGTGCAGTTAAATACAAACTGCTAAATACAATTTTTAATAATGTAAGTTGATTTAATACTGTCACAGCCTTGGAAATCATGATAACATGTGCCAAAAAGACCATCTGCAGCTGCAAAGAGGAACAGATGAAAATAGAAACAGTACCGGATATTCAGTATTCTGAGTTGATGAACACTGATAATAGCCCTGCAACTTAATATGAGACACAGTTTAACGGTGTCTGTATGTCTGTGAATTATTTCTGAAAAAGTTAGTTGTTCTTCATTAAGTGTTTATTTACTTCCTGTATCATACAGTTTGAGTAACTGAGGAAGTGTTGTTATGTTAAACACTGGCTCATACATACTGAGATGATGTCTTTTTTTTTTTTTTTANTTTTTTTTTTTTTTTAAGTATGAAGTTGGCCCTGATGGTGCAGCCCTAAAAACTGACAGTAACAGCATTTGCACTCTCAGTTTAAAGATCATACTGTGGTTTTGCATGTTTGAGCCCAATAAATACTACTCACATTGTGTTACTGCCAACCATTTTCCAAACAACAAAAAACATATTTTAGTTTTTGTATTATTTTTTTTTTTTAAATCTGCTAATCTTTCAAATTCAAATGTTCAGGTTGTACACCAACCTTAAAATTCAATGTTTCGCTTGCTAACACAGATGCCTGAATGTAGAGGTCATGATCGTTTTAAGTTCTTGGTAAAAGCAGCTGTCTCCTGGGACTATATTCTCTGGCGGAGACATACATTTCCTTCTGTAGCTCCATGTTGGATTAGTTAAATTAAGTAACTTTGACAACAAATAATAATGGTATGCTGTTTGCTGTGATGATTACTTATCTCAAGCACATTTGAAGTCTCTAAAAGTTGATTTTTATAGTGTACTGGAATGAACTGAACCAAATGGCTTCCTCGAAGGTAGGAAAAACAATTAAAAAATGAACTGCTCTAGTAGTATGTTTTGGAAAATGTTTGCAGTGATGTTACCTGTATATGGGTAGTCTTTATTGGGCTCAAACCTGTAAAACACTGGTCTGGTCCTTTAAAATAAAGTTTTGCAGTGTCAATTTGATTAAATTCAGAAGTGTGATATGTCATATGATAATCTCTGGCTCTCACATAGAGCTGATGTGACTCTTTAAGCAAAAAATTGGCCCTGATGGGTGTGGACTTAAAACTGGAATAGTGTCAGCGTTTACACTCTCAGAGTTAAACTAACACTCGTAACTTTGCTGTGTGTGTGGGTCATCTGAACATTGTGTTACTCTACCTGATGGCAAACAGCAGAACACACACTAACGTTGCTGTTAGAAGAACACCTGCGCTGATGAAGACTGGCAGCAGGACTTGATCTGATGAACAAAAGAAGGGTGATGACGAAGATTAGGAAAGTTACTCAAAGTCAAAAAGCAGATAAAGTTTAGACATACAAAGAGCCAAACCTGGAGATAATAATATTATACCTTTGTTTTCTGAGGTATTACAAGAAAGCAACATACATCTATATGTAGTATAAGTAGTACTGAGAAGAAATAAGACTAAAAGAATGTTTGAAACACACCCGTTGATGTGTAAACCCATATCATAAGGAATTTGTTATTTACTAATCAGCAGGCAGGGCATACTAGGTTTGACACTTCTGTCCATGTGCTAAACACAGACATCTCAGGTAACGCACATGTAATATAAGCACTGAGAGTGCAAGAACATTCTGAGGTATTAAAAGAATTAGCAGTTGCAACTTTGACAGGTTTTTGATGATTAAAAGTTTTTTCATGTTAATATTTTGAAAATGTAACCAAAAGGGGCATTTTGGGTTTGAAGTTAAATGTTAAAAGTTGCTTTTAAGTTTTATTTATTTTGAATGAAAAATTTTGTGGATTCAGTTTATCTTCATTTCACAGTATTTGCCTTAATTCAGTGAAGTATCTTACTGTTAGTTTGCAGTAGCAGCACAGATCCTACAGTTGGATAAATAGTGGTAAAATAATGTAAAATAGTGTGTCTTGTATCAAATTTACATAACCCGCCACAAACAACCATTGAGGAATACGAGGACCAAAGTGTTAAAATCCTGAACGCTTAATCCCTGATCTCATCTACAATACACACATGACAATCTGCTGGAAGTCAGCACAGAAACAATAACTATGGCACTGAGTTCCAGAGTATTTCAGAGACAACAGAATTTCTAGGAATCCTTGTTTTGAGCCAAGCACGAATACAAGCATAAAGTCCATGACAGACAGACCTTGACTTTCTGAAGACTTATGACCATAAAGTCTGTGACTGGCAGATCCCAGAGAGTTGGTGCTGCGGCANCTTTCTGAAGACTTATGACCATAAAGTCTGTGACTGGCAGATCCCAGAGAGTTGGTGCTGCGGCAGACCAGCGTGGAAAGATCCCTCCCCTGTGGTTGATTCACAGTCATGATGCTCCTCAGACCCACATCATTCAGAGACTTGTGGCTCATGGCAAACTCCTCAGAGTCACTGACAGGTAAGTCATCCAAAAACCACTGTAAAATGGGAGCAGGATTTCCCTCAGCCTCACAGGAACAGTTGACCTGCTCTGCAGTTTTGATGCATCCAGAGGAGGATTGGATCACAGGAGCAACTGTAAGGAATAGAGAAGGAAAACTGGCAGGGGCTCAGGTAAGGGCCAAGTGAGGCACACCTGGTCCCAGTCGTGACTTGGATTACCCAGTGCAAGAGTAAAATTGAGCTTTGAGGTTTGTTGTTTTAAAATGATAGACTGGATTAGATTTCACAGCACAAACAGTTGACTTATCATGTCATACTTTGACATTTTAACTTACATAAAACATCCACTATTAAATTTGTGCTCGCTGATCATCCAAATTTGCCAGCTTGTTCGTCATAGTTGGCAGTACAGGAGATGGACTTTCTGTGATGAAGGAAAGCAGCATTGAAGGTCAGCATGGAGATCATCGATTTAGTTTCATTCTGATTCTCCTGCAGTGTCTCCTTAATGGCACCCAGGCTGGGGGTCCATGTCAGAGTTGGAGGATGAGACGGACATGGAGCTGCAGCAGAGCATGTCAGCTTCACTGAGGTTCCCTCCTTCACTTCCAGTGTTTCAGGGTTCAGGGTTGGTCTGGGAGGATTATCTGGTAGGAAATAAATTTGAAGCTTTTACCTTCATTATTTATTTTCAAAGTGCAACAAGCTCTACAAGTGGGATTTGGAAAAATAAACTATGAGTTTGGGTGGACATTAACACCTACCTTTGACCACAATTCCCACTGTTGCTGCATTAAAGTTCCATTTCAGTTTATTCTGACATTCCAGTCTGAAGATGTATATGTTGGTATAATTAGGTTGTATNAGTTCCATTTCAGTTTATTCTGACATTCCAGTCTGAAGATGTATATGTTGGTATAATTAGGTTGTATATTTTTCAGGGTTGTGGTGCAGTCTTTTGCTTTGAGGTTCCCTGTCAATCCTCCTTTTATTTCTGATTGTTGTGGTTTTGTTGAATCAAACAAAATTGGCCCGTCAAAACATCCTTTCTTTCTTTCTTTCTTTCTTGCTTTATTAGGATCCCCATTAGCACCAGCTTACGCATTGACTATTCTTCCTGGGGTCCAACACACACGCAGAATACATACACAATACATACAATATATACAATACACCATCCACTAGAGAACAAACAAAAAGCTCCATTTCCTAAAATTAATAATTCAAAAAAGAAAATTCGAAGAGAAACAANGAGAACAAACAAAAAGCTCCATTTCCTAAAATTAATAATTCAAAAAAGAAAATTCGAAGAGAAACAATTATCAAACATAAAATCAGAAATCTAAGGGTAAAGTATCTTTATCTGAATTCAGTACATCCAAATTACTGCTGTCCTTTCAGATACTGTTTTAAGAAAGTTTTGAACTGATCCTTGTCATTCTCTTGTATTATACGCACTGGCAGTGAGTTCCAGATGACCATGGCTCTGTACATTACTGTGCTCTGTAACATATTTGTTTTGGATTTAGGTAACCTGAACCTTTTATCTGTTGCATATTGTGTTTCATAACTATGCTGAAAACACTGAGAAAATAACCTTTCATATAGTAGTTTTGGTGTTCTTGTCACTAATATATTTCTGATTAAACTAAGCAAAGCATAGGTGGGTCTCTGTCTGACAGTTAGCCAGCCCAGACAGTCATGCATGTTAGCTACATTAGTTCTGTAAGAGCANTCTCTGTCTGACAGTTAGCCAGCCCAGACAGTCATGCATGTTAGCTACATTAGTTCTGTAAGAGCAATGCAAGGCACAACGTACAGCTTTATTTTGAGCAACTTGCAATTTTTCTACCTCTGTAACTGAAGCACTGGACCAAATCACTGAGCAGTAATCAAGTTGAGACAGAACTAAAGCATTTATAACTTGTTTGATGACATCTGGTGGCATACTATTTAAACCTCTTCTCACAGCTGACAGCCCTCTACCCATTCTACTCACAGTATTGTCAATTTGTTTAGACCACAATAATTTATTATCTAAGATCACACCTAATAGTTTT